>JAVTVY010038350.1:0-16880 GCA_036873755.1 Hanleya hanleyi | reverse complement strand
ATAAAATATAATTTTCTTGAATATACAGGCATATCTCTATATAACCGCTCATGGCTGTTCCAGAAAATAAAGTACATGGGATTTCTCAGTTCTATGGTATATGCGTGGTGGGTTATATACAGTCATTTAACATTATAAAGATAGGATAAATGGTAAATGGGTGGTTGGGGTCAGAAAAAGTAGTCTTCCCCTCACCCTATGTACCCTTTTCTGAAACATCCCTTATCAAACATTAATTTAATGTCGTTTTCAGCAAAATTTTAACTACAGATAGCAACGAACAACATTAATCTCTCTCTGATCAAATTATCATATTGTAGTTAAACCTCTGTTATAACAAGAATTTGATACAGTAATCCCTCTAATAATTCGATCACAGGAAGTGAAATTTCAAACAAATTCTGAGGGTGATCAAAATTATTAGATTGGTTGGTTGGTTGTTTGAAGTTCAACGTCGCACCTAACCTTATTGGTCACACGGCGACGATGACCCAAACAAACATACCCTAGCAAAACCCCAACCCTAACAAAAACTTAACCAAAACTACAAAAAACGAGAGATCCTGAAGGATCTTGGCGCCCACCATTGTCCGATAATTGTAAGCTAATGACAAGAGGATCTTTTTGTCCATTGTTACTAAGACGATTGAGTTGTAATTTTGTTGACAGAATTTCGAATCTGAGCCAAAAAGATCGAAAAAGGGACACTGGAAAACACCAAGATATAATCTTTCTAAGTTTCAGGAGTTTGAAGATTTCTAGAAACTGTACTTATGTCAGTTGTTATAGTACAAGAGAAATGAGCAAAGTTAGTCTGTAAGTGAATGTACATGTCCGGAGGATCCTTCGTCTCCGTTTTGTAGTATTTTTATTTTATTTATTTTTTTGCACGTGTCATCATTGGGTACTGGAAGCGAAGAAAAATCTCTTTGACACTTTGGCATACTTACGACTTTATAATTAGAAATGAATGCTAATTTTGTTCTGTTTACTGGACTGGTTTGAGATTCTCTTTTACGATACCATGCTCGAAAATAGTAAGATGGTACAATACTTAATACTGAAGGGATCCGGTCCGCGCAGTAATGTTGAAACTTCGAATTTGAAAGTGTCTGAATCCTGATTATTTCCCTTGGATCGAAACATGCAGTAGTTTACAGTTGTCGAGTTGTGACATTGTGTCACAAGAGTGACGTCCCTTCATGTAGCTGACACGCCGGCAGACGAAAGAGTGGGGCAGTTCACTTGCAACTGCATGGACTAAAGAAAACTAATTTAAAATTTGAAGAAATACATTTTAATTCCGAATTATTTGAACTCCTTGATATGGAAGGTGAAGATATGGATATTCTCTATAGTCAATATATAGAATATGCCCCACCGTTTGATCCGCCGACTCTTGTGAAGCAACGTCACAACTCGGGAATACCGTATTAATTGGATTTTCGAATCGGACCAAAAAAGGTATCTTGCACATTAGGCCCCATGTGGGACCTGTGTACCACATTTCAGAAAGATCCATGAAATATTTCCTGAGAATTCACGATAACAATGTTTCAAGGGGAAATTCAAGATGGCCACCTGGCAGCCATATTGGATTTTCGAATCGGAACAAAAAAGTTATCTTACACAACTGGGCCACAAGGGGAATCTGTGTACCAAATTTGGGGAAGATCCATGCAGTACTTCTTGAGAAATCACGATAACAAAGTTTCATTGGGAAATCCAAGATGGGCGCCTGGTGGCCATATTGGATTTTCGAATCGGACCAGAAAATGTATCTTGGACAGCTAGGCGACAAGGGGAACCTGTGTACCAAATTTGATAAAGATCCATGTAGTAGTTCCTGAGAAATCGCAATAACAAAGTTTCATGGGGAAATCCAAGATGGCCGCCTGATGGACATATTGGATTTTGGAATCGGACCAGAAAAGGTATGTTGCACAACTGGACCACAAGGGCAACCTGTCTACCAAATTTGAGAAAGATCCAGCCAGTACTTCCTGAGAAATCACGATAAAGTTTCATGGGGAAATCTAAGATGGCCGCCTGGTGGCCATATTGGATTTTCAATTTGAACCGAAAAGAGGGATCTTGCACAACTAGATCATAAGGTGAACCTGTGTACCAAATTTTAGAAAGATCCATGCAGTACTTCCTGAGAAATGACGATAACAAAGTTTCATGGGGAAATCCAAGATGGCTGCCTGGTGGCCATATTGGATTTTCGAATCGGACCAGAAAATGTTTCTTGCACAACGAGACCCCAAGGGGAACCTGTGTACCAAATTTGAAAAAGATCCATGCAGTAGTTCCTGAGAAATCGCGGTAACAAGGTTTCATGGGGAAATCAAAGATAGCTGCCTGGTGGCCATATTGGATTTTCGAATCGGACTAGAAAAGGGTTCTTGCACAACTAGGCCCCAAGGGGAACCTGTGTACCAAATTTGAAAAAGATCCATGTAGTAGTTCCTGAGAAATCGCGGTAACAAGGTTTCATGGGGAAATCCAAGATGGCTGCCTGGTGGCCATATTGGATTTTCGAATCGGACAACTAGACCCCAAGGGGAACCTGTGTACCAAATTTGAAAAAGATCCATGCAGTAGTTCCTGAGAAATTGCGGTAACAAGAATTGTTTACGGACGGACTGACGACGGACGAAAAGTGATTTGAACAGCCCACCATCTGGTGATGGTGGGCTAAAAATTGAATTTTGAAAATTAGGCGCTACAGACACTGGTGATCACAATGGATCGTCAGAGAGCCTAATTTGTTTGGCATTTTAATCTACCTCTTGTGCCAGACAAACATGGTATGGTAAACCATGCTGCCCTAAGCTGAAGGGCCAAAATTATTAGAACAACAAGTTAACAAAATGGTCCAAAATCATGCCAGATAATCCATTATTTCTTGTTATTTCAATGATTTTAGAGGGTGATCAAATTTATTAGAACAGCTGATTGAATTTTGTCCTCAGAATTGGGGGCGACTGAATTTTGTTAGGGGGATTGAATTATTAGAGGGATTACCATATTTCAGCAATAGACAAAGCCGAATAAATTTAATTTAATAAATTTAAAAGCTATATGCCTGCATGTACCACAGACTGGTCATCTCCTCCCCCCGTTAAAATGGACGAGCATTAATCTTCCATTTTAAGCATATAAAAATTAAAGAAGATTTACCTCCACAGCCAGCAAACACATCCAGTGTTCTTAGCCTCTGTATTTCTGCCTTGGTCTCATCTTTACCATCCCCCTCAGCTTTGGATTTTCCCTTGCCCTTTCCCTTGCCTTTGCCCTTGCCCTTCAAACAGATTTATCCAGTATGTCAAGCATATTCAACATACAGGCCTGCAAGTGTCTCACAGTGAAAATATAGGAGGAAATTTTCCAAAATATAAGAGAAATATAGGAATTTTCTTAATAAAATATAGGAAATAAAGGAGTGTAAGACAGGTCACTATACTACATTGTATGTTGCAAACTTCTAGTTTTCTGGTGTTTAATCAAATTATTTCCACTGAATGTGGTCATAGTGGTGGTGATTGAGGAGATCCGTTCTGCTGCTTGGTTCAACAAAGAGAGATTTGAAGGTTTTCATAAGAAAAATTCTGAAATGTATTTCCTCATGCCATTGGTGGAAATTTTCTTGAGAGAAAGTAAAAATATAAGAAATATAGGGGGTTTTGAGTAAAATACAGGAATGACTCAAAAATATAGGAAAATATAGGAATTATAGGAAATATAAGAGGCACTTGTAGGCCTGAACATACTCAGGTTCATATTTGTGTTTTTATGTATGCCAAACAAAAGTAGACAGTGTCACGCTCGACAAAAGAATAGCATATAATCTATGATTGCTAACCTTTCCTTTACTGCCCAGTGTTTTAATTCCCTCTGGAGGGTCGGTAAACTGCTTTGTCCCACTGTCATAGGCCTGCAACAACAACAACAATATTAATGCATAAAGTTGTGCAAATACGTAGCATGAAAAAACAGGCTTCAAGTTCAATGTGAGCGAGTGAATAGAATTTAATATCACTTTCAACAATATTTCAGCTATATCGCGATGAACCAACTACATGTAAGCACCACCCAGCCAAGTTGCGTTCCTGCTACTTCAAAGAAGAAATCTTTGAAGCAGCATGGAACCAGACACCCTCCATCCACCCTATAAAACACTGAGGACAGCGCGCATATTTGAGAAAATGTGTAAAAATGTTTTTAAAAAATGTAAAAAAAACAACAAAAAACATATTTTTGTTTGGCTGTGGACAATAAAAAGGACTGATGCAGCACTAAAGAAACTGAAGCGGTGATGCCTGTGAAGCTAGAAATTTATTTTATTTATAAATAAATAAATATATTATAAATAAATTCTAAAGTTTCTTGTATGTTGCAATCCATCAGTTTGTCAAAATATCACGGTCACCCTTGATGTACCTCAGAGAAGTAGAATCTATCGGGACCTTTATGGAAGTACTCATCCATGGTCTCCAGTACAGCTTCACTATATACCACAGTACACTTCCCCTTCACCAACTGGAACCTCACAGACACCTCTGAAATATACACAACATGGATTAAGCTTGGGTATAGCCGAATGCGGAAAGGGTTTTATCTCCCTTGTTCCACTTGGAGCATATTGGTTCAGAGAACTTCCAGTAAGTACCAAAGGCCCTCACAATTAGTTTGACAATTATCTGTATAATGTACATGTATACAAGATATATCGGTCCATGTAGAAAGTGGAAACAGAATAGTTTTTCAAAAGACATCCTGGAATAGTTTATCAATTTTTTATATTACTCAAAATAATTGCAGGTGCATTTGGTAAAAGTGAAACCGTGGAGACTACTTCCCAGAAACAGTGTTTCATACCTCTAACCTTAAAGAGCGGCAGTTATTCAGGGGGAGATCATAAACTTTCTAAAACTTCAGTGCAGTTTTTTGCAATGGTAAAATTCCTGTACAGCTTTACTGTAAATAGTTATTACACAAGGCCATAAATCGAACCACTCAATGCACTGAATGGGGTTGAGGGGAAGACACCCGTTTCTGCCCCAAACAGCCATACACCATTTATCCTATATCCTTGAAGTTATGTGACTGTATACCACCCACCACAGTGGCAGCCCTCGCAATTAGCCACGGCAAACGGCAATTGCCGTGGTAAATGCTGGGGTAAAATCACTTCGCGTCGGCAGTTTTTTTGCCGTGGGTCGTAAAGTGATGTTGTTGTTGTTGTCAGTAAACAACATACGGTCGATGGTAGAATACCTCTCCTTGAACTGGCTTTTCTTGCTAATAAATTTGGTTTTAATAAACGAGACAGCTACTGGTGCTGTGGTTGTTTGATTGCATAATTTGGAGACATCGGTCGGCAAAATGCACTTTTCCAAGAACTGACAGTCACAGACAGCCGATCATTCCCGATCTGGAAAGCACAGATCTTCAATTGGATGTCTCACACTCTCCAGCATGCAGGGCATTTCTCCACTGGCGTTTCTTCGTTGTCGCAATAGCACAGGCGACCGCATATGAGGAGAGTGCTCTAGGGAATGATGAGGGTTACGATGAAGGGGAATTCACGTACAGTTAGGATTATGTATTATTGTATTATGAATGGCACGGCAACCTGAAATAGTGAACCGAGTAGTAATCTTAAATTAATTATTTACAGCTGGCACTAAATATCTTATATACTCCATGTTTTCATACATTACCTGGAATATAATTTGCCCGACATTTGGGGTTACCGTACTCCACGTAAGCCCCTACAATTACCATTCTCCTGCACAGCGGTATTTAAAAGTTTTGACTGTGACATTTGTTTTGCTTTGCCATCGTACGAGAGCATGACGATGCTGACGAAATGGTGGAATTTGAGGTTGTCGTGCATAAAGCCTGAACAGATATAACTTCAAACCCTAACAATGGTGGAAACTGTGCTTGCCCTAACAATGGTGGAAACTGTGCTTGAAATTTTCTTTACTTTTTGAGGCGTGCAAGATCGGCCAACATGTTACGACCACGTGGCTTTGTCACTATCGCCGTATCGGATAAATGGATAGCTGGAAACCTGAGGTAATACAAAACTGGAATGCCTCCGGCCGACTATTTCGGCAAGTTCGCGGCACACCAAGAAGCGGCAATAATATTAAGCTGTCGTTGGATGTGCTGAACATTCTGGAGGCGGAATACAAAAACTTTACCAGAAGGAGTTAGGAAAATCGGAGTTTTTATTCATTCTTGTTTGCAAAGAAGCCAAGGCAAAATTTAAAATATTGTTTGTTTGATTAACCCTACAGGCCCCCACCTATAACTTTAAGTGTTTTTTTATTTTACCTTTTTTTTAATTCATCTAAGAAATATAGGGTATTCCTGAAACTATCTTATATTGAACTCAAATCCACACAAGTGGTAATATTTTCTCTGTTTCGCACATCTCGTTTCTCTACTCCCATGAAGCAATGATGTCACCAGGTATGTGATCATCAACAAGTTCAATTGAGAACTAAAATTAAAATAATAAAACTAAAAATTGACCTACCAACGCATGGTTTGTAGCAAGGTTATGTTACCCCAAACAAAAAACTTGAATTTTTGCTCAATGGTCAGTACATATGACCAGAAGTTCATCTGTATTTTATGAACTTCTGATATGACAAAAATGAATGCATCCAATTGTAGTGGAAAATCTGAATTCCAGCAAACATCCTGGGCAAGTCATTTAATTATCGTAGTCAAAACTAGATCTACTGCAAAAAAAAAAAATGCCGTGGTGAAGCCCTTTTTTGCCGTGGCCAATTGATTTCTCCTCAGCAATTTTTTTGCCGTGGAGAATTTTCCTAATTGTGAGGGCTGCAGTGGGCAGTAACTATAGAGAGCACGTACATTATTTGTACTCTACTACAATTTGCAACAATGTTAACAGACCAGTTGTGGTATCGAACTTCTCGTTGAGAAATGTGGAAAACCAATGTGTACATTTTTTTTTATCAAATATGGTGGAATTTCATAATAAATTACGATTGTGCATGTCCAAATCGAACTAAAGACCTCGTTAGTTGGTTTCATAATTCCGAGATAAACAGTGATCCTCAGCCTGATAGTGTGGCCTAGGTCTAACCTGGTGAAATCGTGACAACGGGTGTTTTTTTTCTGGGAAATTTGAAACCACGTTTGAGGTATTTATTTCTCAACTTCTCAATGAACAGTTCTATATGATATGACAATCCAGTGATATTCAATTATTGTCTGTTAACCAAGGGAATGTTTAGAGCATGACTATGACATCAATGCTACCCCACCTTGACAGCGGACTGTGAAACATTTATATGGCGTATGAAGGACATCGAAAACAGATCCCAATTTAACCTAGAATAAGACAGATTTCCCATATTCGGACTAGACTGTGACTCCCACCCATCAAATCCTCTATTTTGATGAAGGACAGGTAATTTTGAGATGAAGCTTGGCTTGCTACAACTGAAATCTCTCATGCTGGACAGATATGTTTGAAAAAAATCCATCAGACAATCCTGGCTTCACCCCTGCATCTTACCTTCGTCACTCCAGTATAACATATGAAGATCAGTCTGGTACCCAGCTACAGCGCCTTTATGAGTGTTCTCTGGCCTACAATACATGTATAACACACAAAGTTAACAGAAGATCACTCTCCCTATCCAGTAGTCACCTAACTTTTTCCCCAGGAGAGCCATTGATCACTCTCCTGGAAAATGTTTAGGAGAGTAATACCAACAAGAGTGAATCTCGATATGCAGGGATCGCTCTTGCAATACAAAATCTAGGAGAGTGATTAACAGCTCTTGCAAATTTCACGAACAAGAGAGACGGAGTTAATATAGCGGCGAATTTGACTGTACCTCCACATTCACTTTACAGTTGAGTAAGAGACGTTGGACATTGCAGATCACCCAATAAAGCTTCCAGCCATAGGTTTAGCCAGCAATGCGTCTCGCCGTCTTTGAGACGGCCAACCTCCGTGTGTGACATTGAGACGGCCAGTTCAAAAACGGGACGGCTATTCTTTATTGGTAATGTTTAATGCATATCCCCGAGACGGTGTGCTTTCCAAGGACAAACTAATCAAGCAAAAACCCGTGGAAAAACAAACCCAAACGTGGCTGTTGTAGTTGTTATGGATTGTTGGATGTCGATCACGCGGAAATCCCCTCGAGTCGAAGAAATCCAAGGCATGAACATGAAAACGAGGGCAACCCCGTTCCTAAAGGTTTTCTCAAATCATCTGACACGCGCGTAGATTTTCCAACCCACTACCGCATACAGTTTACAGCATAATTAAGCCACTGAGAATGTGGTCTCTCAGCTCTCAGCACAAGGGTACTTCGATATCATCCCCAAACAAATCAATCTATCTGCGCAGAAATTGGTTTTACTCTGCGAGAGAATTGCAAAGCGGCAAGATGACAAAACGAACGAGGCCTGTTATTGATAGATTTCTTCACCAAGGAAAACGTATAGTCATATACGTCGGATTCTGACAGCGAGGACTCGAGGGATGACGATGAACCAACTGCCGGCCAATTGGCAAGAGTTATGTGACCCGCGAAAGAGAAACCGTCGAGATTCGTCACCTGTCGGGTTGCTAAAAACGCAAAACTGACATAGTTATCGCAAGCATGGACTAACACGTTTCCCTGGCTCATTGATGCCGATCAATACAATGCAAATGCACAGTTTGTCATAAAGTAGGTAGGTTTGGGGCTCGGAGTTATTGGAGAAATTTCAAGTTATTGTTTTGACCAAAACGCAACAACAACGATGTTTTCTTTTCAAGCGTTTATTTGGTTTTAGGTTTTGCAAAACTTTATTAGCGGCAATATTGAATCTGCATTAAATAAAAGAAAAGAAAAAACCCCCCAAAAAATGGTGATATAGAATCTACATGTATGAATACAAATTAACAGACAAAACTAAAAACATAATGAAAACTGAACAAATGTTAAATATAATTTAAACTTAAAAAAAATATATGATCACTCTCCTGGATTCTGGTTGAGTGAGTGATACAAAAGTTATTACACTCTCCACTATCATTCTTCATTGCATTGGCAATTTTGAGGAGAGTGATCAAAACTCTACTTGAAAATTTAGAGAATGATAGTGATCACTCCATTTTGTTCCATTTTGATACTGCATAAAATGACCAGAAAGTTGGTACAAAGAGGCTCAGAGATGTGTACTCTGCATGGCCAGAAATGCCCTAGAATGCATCTCAGAGCATCTAAACCCCTGGGGCTTACAGGGCCTAGGCGGCCCCTGGACCCCGGCCTATTTGTCCTGTGATAGTACATGGGTGAGACGCCCTGTTTCCTGATTCTGGCTAAACCCCTGCTTCCAGCAGTCTTGACTCGATCTTGTCAGAAAGCTAACAACATATAATTATTGAAATAATCAAAATTATATTTATTTTTTCACCACAGATTTCAACAATGAGTGTGCTCATTTAGGAGGCCGCGTTTCTTTGGAGATGTCACCGACTGACGGTGTTGTTTTTAAGCGTTGGGTCCTGGGTCATTTACCCGACAACTTGCAATGGATGACCCAACAACTGGAGAGTGAGAAGTAAAAAAAAAAAAAAAAAAAAAAAATTTGGTCAAACTTAAAGCTACTGACAGAATTATAGTGGTGTATATTGTCTTTTTCTTCGTAAATAATCTGCGAAACTATGCGACAAACTGGTAGATTTATCGGCCAGAATGAGATCATGTTTTTTGTCACTGCCGATCGTATGTGGAACAAGCGGCTTGACATCTGTTTCTCCATAAATGAACTGGATGTATTAACAGCCTTAAATGGATTGGATGATATATTCAAGTGCACATATTGAAATGCAAGCTCTAACAGACATTGATTACATTTGGCTTTGCACCTCTCCATTCAGCGCAGTAGGGGTCTCACAGACTGTGCCAGAGTTGACCCGAGATCATCTGTTGCCACAGTAACAAATGGGGATATAATGAACAACAGTCCCTTTCAAGATAAATATCAGTCATCGTCTTTTCATTTCCCAGTTTACTCCCAAGTCTCAAGTCACCAAACAGACTTCATGGAAGAATGCATTTACTTTACCTGTAGAATTTAGTAATCCTTAGTTTCAGCTCGGAGAGGTTGTGGAATTTACTGTTGGGATTCCTTTTACAGAAGATCTGGCTGATTCTACCAACACGGAATGGCTCCGGGACGTACTCGTTTGACCCCTTGATGTAATCTGTGGACTTCCGGTACGTCTCGGGATATGCATCCTCGTCGAACTGTCACCGGAAAAAAAGTAGTGAAATGAAAGTAAATTCCTCGAGTGCAAAGTTTTAAAATGTTTCAATAGAGTTGAAGCTGTTAACCTTATCATGCAGGGCTTTCATCACTGAATACCTCAGGAGGTGGGGGGGGTGGTAGCACTGGTCACAAATTATTAATTGGGAGACATGAATTTGTAAGAGAAATTTATAAAGTATGCAATCAGGAAGGATGCCCACTTGTGAGAAATAAACAAATGATGAGCATTCAGTGAGGCTAATGGCCGGATTAAAAGAACCTTTGTGTACAATCCTTTCTTCAAGTGCCTTTTAAAAGAGTCAATAGTTTGGCAAGATTTAGAGTCACTGGAAAGTTCATTATAACATTGTGCTGCCTGATAGGTGAAGCACTTCTTCCCATATTCTGTTTTAACATTCATCGGATAAATATCTCCGTTGGCTGCCTTACGAGTTCCATAAGCATGTACATCAGTACATGGTACCAGCAAATTACACAGGTAATTTGGGGCGTCCTTATGCATAACTTTAAAACTCAAAACACTCAGGCTGTATTTCCACCGGGATCACAGCGGGTGCCACTGAAGACTGTTCAACACCTCGACAGTTGGAGTGTCCACAGGTACTCCAAGTAGCATTTTACCAGCTCTCTTATGTAACTTTACAAATATGTCAGTATACTTTCTACTTATATATGAGGTTATAGGGTGGGACAACACTCAGCTAAGGAGGTAGAGGTTGGATTCAGTGCGTTGTCAGGTAGGGGATACACCCAGAAGTAGTGGATACATTCAATGAATGAAGTAAGCTTTCAGTATATATGAGGTTATAAGGTGGGGCAAGGCTTAGTAACAGATACTGGTGAGATCCACATATACCGCGGCTCAAATTATGACCAATACCTCTCTTCTATCATGTTTGGGTTTCTTGGGCACAGCTGGTTTCACGGGGAAACTGAAAGCTTCTGGCATGAGATAACAACAGTCGCCTATTCTGTATGTGATGTCATCTCTGGAAACGCTGGAGAAGTAGACCTTGTGTTTGTCGCCATCATCTAACTCCACATCTTCTCCTACTTCTGGGGATTCTCTCTGGCGGAACAAACAAAAAGACGAAGGGACAAATGAAATTAGAATCACTGAATGCATGGTGCAGTGTTCATTCAGCATGTTAATGCCGACAAAAGTTTTAATCTATACGCAATTTTTAAAACCATGGCAAAAATTAGTTCATGGAGCGCCACAAATGCTATTCCAAGTTTCATGAAATTTGGTTGAGTACATGTAGTTTCCCCGATATTGAGCAGACAACAATGTGTGATGGACGGACAGATAGGCAGACAACACAAACACTATAAGCTCCCAAGTGTTGAGAGAGACGTAATGATGCTCAATTGTCCAGCTCCAACGGCCTACAAAAGTTTTAATCTATGAGCAATTTTTAAAACCATGGCACGCCACAAATGCTCTTCCCAAAGTTTAATGAAATTTGGTTGAGTACATGCAGTTTCCCGATATTGAGCAGACAACAATGTGTGATGGACGGACAGATAGGCAGACAACACAAACACTATAAGCTCCCAAGTGTTGAGAGAGACGTAATGATGCTCAATTGTCCAGCTCCAACGGCCTACAAAAGTTTTAATCTATAAGCAATTTTTAAAACCATGGCACGCCACAAATGCTCTTCCCCAAGTTTCATGAAATTTGGTTGAGTACATGTAGTTTCCCTGATATTGAGCCGACAACAATTTGTGATAGATGGACAGATGAACAGACAGCACAAACACTATAAGCTCCCAAGTGTTGGAAGAGATGTAATGATGCTCAGTTGTCCAGCTCCATTGTATAGCAAGCAGTGCTGTCTGTTTCACTTATTTACCTTGCGTAGTATTTCTAATCTTCGACAAGTAGCACAGAATCTGTGTTTCCTGTTCGGGTCACCTTTGTACTCTGGCATCTCGGGCGGATCTTCAAACCTCGCCAACTCTGTGTCATACCTGTATTGAAATTGTCAAGACAGAACATTTCACAAGAATGTAAAAAGTTTCACCACTGAGCTTATTGAATTTGAAGTATAGAAATCAACCAGTCACAAGTGACCAGAGCAAACAGGTTTGGTGTCCACAGGGATATATATGACCTGCCATGCACAAGGGCTTTCATTACAACAGATGTGAGTTGGTTGAAAATCTCAGCATCAAATTACTGCCAATTACAGTGATTATAGGCTCCAAAAGTGTATTCTGCACAAAATAATATACAGATTATGAAAAAATATTGCTAGTTTAAACATATTTTATTGCCTAACAATAGCAAAAGGATATAATCAACTTAGAGTTATAATCAACTTATGTACCCCTCTTCGATACTGTTATGGGGGAGAGAACTCTTGGCTATACATCAAATCAAACTGTGGCCTCAAATCAAGAGAGAGAGAGAAAGAATTAAGGTCGCGATCAGCAATATTTCAGCTATATAGCGACGATCAAACAAAATTTTAAGTACTCCAGTCCCCTCAAATCAACAAACTTCTGTAGTAATACATGTGCAACATTTACGGCGATGAACTCTGACACTGGATACAATCAATAGGTGCACTCGCTTGCTCTTGGAGGTATAAAATGCTTCACTCGGAGTCATCTGTCTACCTGTCCGTGCACTGTGGTTCCTGCATGAAGTCTTAAGCTATCATTTTATAATTAATCGATTGTATGCCGTGGAACAGTCACAAGATATCATCCTGGTGTTGTGACCGAGCCCAGCGCCATACAAATTAAGCTCACGGCAACCTCCCTCACGCTAGCTACAAGCTTCTAATCACAGTCCTTCCCAATGCTTCACGTCTTAATAGAATCACCCATGTATCATTTTCTGGAAGCCCTGATATGGTTTACTAGCCCACCAAATTCTCATTTTTTAGGAATTTACTTGAAAAACAGCCATTACGATGGCAATGCAATTAAGTACAGCCTTGTACATTGGTCGGTGCTATTGGTACACGGCCCTGTACATCCCGTGAATAGACAACTTAGCAACGAGCAAAATTCTCACCATTTCTGGAAGAAAAAAGTCTTCCCATCATCCTCCTTGACGACGAGGTCAGAATCTGGATCTTCAATGCCGCCAAGCTGTGACCAGTTCGGTGCAGGAGCTTTGAAGATCACCTGACATAATGAATGCATGAAAAGAGGTTCAGACATCAGTAGAATAGGTGAAAGAACTGGTTCAAATAGAAATTTTGAATAAGAGCCAAACTTGGCTTGAATATACACCCATCTAATTATTAGATCTCAATTTTAGTATGTGACGTATCTCCTCATAATGTATCGACTAATACAATATTTTTTTTTAAATATTTCCTGATTTTGGGGTCACAGTGACCTTGACCTCAATTTTGGTATTTGATGCACCATATCCCTTTAACGTATCCACTGAGGGCTATTCCAGTAAAAAGTGGGGGGGGGGGGGGGTTTGAAGGCACTTCCAAAAAACACCCACCACCTACTGACATGATTTTATTTATACCCCCAGAACCTACCGGATGCCTTTATGAAATTTACCAACAACCCCCCAACAATGATTAATTTCCTAAAAAACGGCTTAACGCCACAAAATTTTTCACCAAGCACCCACCGTATATATTCACTGACTTTCCAAACCACCCACCCACCAACAATTATTGAATTTCATATTAATTTGATACTTTTAATAGATGTTTCTTTTTCTTTTTCAGGATCACAAGTGTGCTTTTCCACCAGGCATGATTTTCTCATGAAATAAAGATTATTATTATATGTATACTTTGCAGTGGATGGCGTTTTCCTTCAGCAGACATGCTTTAAGAATACTTCTGTATCCGCGTTACAGACTTAATGATAAGAACCACACTAAGGACTAAGAAGAAATATTTTAGACAAGGAACATTATTTGTCTTGTTTCTTCACAGATATGCTGCTGTGCACATAATTTTTACATTTCCATAATTCGGAACCACAAGAACTATTGCAGGTGACATCTGCAGGACAAAAGGCATATATTTAGGGACAGCTGCCCAGAATTAACTGATTAAGCAGCAGGGGGCGATTGGAACAGTTTTGGGGGGCTTCACACTTCGCCCGAGCCCCACCCCTTGCTGCTGATTACAATGAAAGATAGAGTTAGGAGTTGAAAAAGAGTTAATATTTAAAGAGAATTGTTGCAGATTAGAAGAGCACCTGTGGTTAAATTATTGGAGGGTATGTACACAGAAATTAAGCAAACACCACAGGGTTCAAATTCAAGTTTTTAATATCACATATATGAACAATTATCAACATCTGACTAGATATTCACTAATGAAAGATAAACACTAACACCTATATAATTCACATACTGCTATTGTAAAGTTTGATATTCCGACTAGAGTCAGTCATTAGTAGCAAAATATAATCCAAAGCTCTGCTATTAATACTTCAGCCATTGTTACCTTGTGACAATTACAATTAATTTTTTTCTGAGATTATCTTGTTTCGGAGATTATCTTGTTTCATGTTCCTTTTTTTTTATAAAACATGTTGCTGTGTATCACATTGGTATTGGCCGTCTATCTCATTGTCCTTCAAACACTTTACGGCCATCAATCGATAATATATACGGAAATAATACCGAAAATAAACACGAGAACAAGGGAACGGAAACCAATGATCAGTTCTATAAAAAATGCCATTTCTCACCACTTCTTTATGCTGCAGAGAGTATATATATATATACATATGTATATGTCTGTTCTCTAACTCATCTCTAATACAAATAGGGATGAAAAGTACAAAATGAAATAACTCATGCAATTCTGCCCAGAACACAATACCGCCTGTTTATATTTATATTTGTCAAAGAAACCAAAAGCTACAGAATATCTTATTATATCTTGCAGGAAAACCATGATGAAAGTAATTATCGCAGGAAGCAGTTACATTCATAGACTGGAGAGCAGTATCATTCAAAATTCCATACCGGACGCCCGGCTCGATTTTCGCACTGGCCAGGACATTCGGTTTTTTGGCATTGGGGGAGCCGGAGTCCGGACTTTAAGAAAATCCGAAATACTGGAAAATCTCCTTTTGGAGACAAAGCCCGACCTGCTTATCCTCCATATTGGGGGAAATGATGCGGATTCCTTCAGAAGCGCATCTGCCATTTATTATGATATCATGGATTACGTGGATGTACTCAAAAAAAATTCCAAATTCCGAGGATCTTCGTCAGTCAACTCGTCTTTCATCGGGTAACTCGGCACATTTCGGTCAATTCATATAATACCAAAATTCAAAACATCAACAACCTACTAAAAACCAATAATATGGCCACTTTTTGGAGACACAGAGGCCTGATCCGACCTCAAAATGAAATTTTACTAAAAGATGGAGTACATCTCAACCATTTAGGGCAGATACTGTTCTACCGGTCTATGAAGCGGGCCCTTGGAGTAGCAGTAACTCAACATCAACAAAACCTGAAATGATCACCATCCACATTCCCGACCACCGACTGCCGACCACCTACCACCGACCAAAGACCACCAACCAACAGGACCAATACCCTCCAAACTCCGAAGGAACCGCCCTGACCTAACCATTTCAGTGGAGTCCCAAAAACAACCACAACCAATCAACGGAAACAAGTACAGCTTCTACATTCAAACGAAATCGAACGATGCCCACCACAACCGCGGACAATCGAAACCATACTCATTGAAGACAACACAGATCAGACGTAATACACCTGAGATGCCACCGATGAAACGACTGCCCAATGCAAACATTTTCCTTTGACTCTCACGCAATATAGGACGTAGACCTGCCGTCCTGTGCCCCAATACACACTCCAAGCAATTGTTACAGGCACAGATTTCTGGAAGAACCACCCTGTTCCCATGAGCGCCATTAGGAAAGTCGATTCGAAAAATCCTCAAGGCGCTCACGGTTCTCCCAGTTTTTTCTGGACGGCTTTGTGCGTACAAAGGGGTACCGAGACAAAGGAATCATACACGCGATTACATTGAACTCTTATTCACCAGTATAACAACCAAAACAAAAACAAAACAGCAAAAGACTTACGAACTTGTACATATAGCGATTCTTATTTATTTCTATTAATATCTCCTACTAATCTCTCACTGTTATTTATTATTTATCTATTTATTTATTAATTTATTTGTTTATATAATTAGCGCTGAAAAAGATATTCGATAAACCAAGTAATGTACCGCGAAATTCAAATAAAACATTGAGTTGATGGGCCGCGAAATCCGAATGGGAAGCGGCCCTTAAAC
Organism: Hanleya hanleyi; assembly: GCA_036873755.1. Taxonomy (NCBI): domain Eukaryota; kingdom Metazoa; phylum Mollusca; class Polyplacophora; order Lepidopleurida; family Hanleyidae; genus Hanleya; species Hanleya hanleyi. The sequence continues at coordinate 261 of JAVTVY010038350.1, read as the reverse complement.
TACAATTTCAACAACAACAACACATTGGTATCATTCAAACTTAGTTAAACAAACAATAAACAGAATGGCATAACTTTACGATGCACTATACCCGAAATGAGATAATGTAATCCAACTTAGTTATAGTACAGTAATAGTAGCCCATATGAGCTATTAAACCCAACCTGTTATATCGTTTGGATTTCACATTTTTTTCTTTCTGCAATATACAGGAATACCGGTATCCTAACGATTGCCTTTGCCTGTCAGACGAAACCTGCC
>JAVTVY010038349.1:0-173661 GCA_036873755.1 Hanleya hanleyi | reverse complement strand
GAAGTAATCTGATACACATATTCCAAGATTATGGAACAGTAAGAATGAAGTGATCTAATACATATATTCCAAGATTTATGGAACAGTAAGAATGAAGCAATCTGATACATCTATTCCATGATTTGTGGAACAGTAGGAATGAAGTAATCTGATACACATATTCCAAGATTATGGAACAGTAGGAATGAAGTGATCTAATACATCTATTCCATGATTTATGGAACAGTAAGAATGAAGTAATCTAATAATCTCTTCTAACATTTATGGAACAGTAAGAATGAAGTAATCTAATACATCTATTCCATGATTTATGGAACAGTAAGAATGAAGTAATCTAATACATATATTCCAAGATTATGGAACAGTAAGAATGAAGTAATCTGATACATCTATTCCATGATTTGTGGAACAGTAAGAATGAAGTAATCTGATACACATATTCCAAGATTATGGAACAGTAAGAATGAAGTAATCTGATACATCTATTCCATGATGTATGGAACAGTAAGAATGAAGTAATCTGATACATCTATTGCAAGATCTGATACATCTATTCCAAGATTTATGGAACAGTAAGAATGAAGTAATCTAATACATATATTCCAAGTTTTATGGACGAGTAAGAATGAAGTAATCTGATACATCTATTCCATGATTTATGGAACAGTAAGAATGAAGTAATCTGATACACATATTCCAAGATTATGGAACAGTAAGAATGAAGTAATCTAATACATCTATTCCAAGATTTATGGAACAGTAAGAATGAAGTAATCTGATACACATATTCCAAGATTATGGAACAGTAAGAATGAAGTAATCTAATACATCTATTCCAAGATGTATGGAACAGTAAGAATGAAGTAATCTAATACCTCTATTCCATGATGTATGGAACAGTAAGAATGAAGTAATCTAATACATCTATTCCAATATATATGGAACACTAAGAATGAAGTAATCTAATACATCTATTCCAAGATTAATGGAACAGTAAGAATGAAGTAATCTAATACATATATTCCAAGTTTTATGGACGAGTAAGAATGAAGTAATCTGAATAATTCCATGATTTATGGAACAGTAAGAATGAAGTAATCTGATACACATATTCCAAGATTATGGAACAGTAAGAATGAAGTAATCTAATACATCTATTCCAAGATGTATGGAACAGTAAGAATGAAGTAATCTAATACCTCTATTCCATGATGTATGGAACAGTAAGAATGAAGTAATCTAATACATCTATTCCAAGATTAATGGAACAGTAAGAATGAAGTAATCTGATACATCTATTCCAATATATATGGAACAGTAAGAATGAAGTAATCTAATACATCTATTGCAAGATTAATGGAACAGTAAGAATGAAGTAATCTGATACATCTATTCCAAGATTTATGGGACAGTAAGAATGAAGTAATCTAATACATCTATTCCAAGATTTATGGAACAGTAAGAATGAAGTAATCTAATACATCTATTCCAAGATTTATGGAACAGTAAGAATGAAGTAATCTGATACATCTATTCCATGATCTATGGAACAGTAAGAATGAAGTAATCTGATACATCTATTCCATGATTTGTGGAACAGTAAGAATGAAGTAATCTGATACACATATTCCAAGATTATGGAACAATAAGAATGAAGTGATCTAATACATCTATTCCATGATTTATGGAACAGTAAGAATGAAGTAATCTAATAATCTCTTCCAACATTTATGGAACAGTAAGAATGAAGTAATCTAATACATCTATTCCAAGATTTATGGAACAGTAAGAATGAAGTAATCTGATACACATATTCCAAGATTATGGAACAGTAAGAATGAAGTGATCTAATACATATATTCCAAGATTTATGGAACAGTAAGAATGAAGCAATCTGATACATCTATTCCATGATTTGTGGAACAGTAGGAATGAAGTAATCTGATACACATATTCCAAGATTATGGAACAGTAGGAATGAAGTGATCTAATACATCTATTCCATGATTTATGGAACAGTAAGAATGAAGTAATCTAATAATCTCTTCTAACATTTATGGAACAGTAAGAATGAAGTAATCTAATACATCTATTCCATGATTTATGGAACAGTAAGAATGAAGTAATCTAATACATATATTCCAAGATTATGGAACAGTAAGAATGAAGTAATCTGATACATCTATTCCATGATTTGTGGAACAGTAAGAATGAAGTAATCTGATACACATATTCCAAGATTATGGAACAGTAAGAATGAAGTAATCTGATACATCTATTCCATGATTTGTGGAACAGTAAGAATGAAGTAATCTAATACATCTATTCCATGATTTGTGGAACAGTAAGAATGAAGTAATCAAATACATATATTCCAAGATTATGGAACAGTAAGAATGAAGTAATCTGATACATCTATTCCATGATTTGTGGAACAGTAAGAATGAAGTAATCTGATACACATATTCCAAGATTATGGAACAGTAAGAATGAAGTAATCTAATACATCTATTCCAAGATTATGGAACAGTAAGAATGAAGTAATCTAATACATCTATTCCATGATTTATGGAACAGTAAGAATGAAGTAATCTGATACATCTATTCCATGATTTATGGAACAGTAAGAATGAAGTAATCTAATACATATATTCCAAGATTATGGAACAGTAAGAATGAAGTAATCTAATACATCTATTCCATGATTTATGGAACAGTAAGAATGAAGTAATCTGATACATATATTCCAAGATTATGGAACAGTAAGAATGAAGTAATCTGATACATCTATTCCCTGATTTGTGGAACAGTAAGAATGAAGTAATCTAATACATCTATTCCATGATTTATGGAACAGTAAGACTGAAGTAATCTAATAATCCCTTCCAACATTTATGGAACAGTAAGAATGAAGTAATCTGATACATCTATTCCAAGATTTATGGAACAGTAAGAATGAAGTAATCTAATACATATATTCCAAGATTATGGAACAGTAAGATTGAAGTAATCTAATACATATATTCCAAGATTATGGAACAGTAAGAATGAAGTAATCTAATACATATATTCCAAGATTATGGAACAGTAAGAATGAAGTAATCTAATACATATATTCCAAGATTATGGAACAGTAAGAATGAAGTAATCTAATACATCTATTCCATGATTTATGGAACAGTAAGAATGAAGTAATCTGATACATATATTCCAAGATTATGGAACAGTAAGAATGAAGTAATCTGATACATCTATTCCATGATTTGTGGAACAGTAAGAATGAAGTAATCTAATACATCTATTCCATGATTTATGGAACAGTAAGAATGAAGTAATCTGATACATATATTCCAAGATTATGGAACAGTAAGAATGAAGTAATCTAATACATCTATTCCATGATTTATGGAACAGTAAGAATGAAGTAATCTGATACATATATTCCAAGATTATGGAACAGTAAGAATGAAGTAATCTGGTACATCTATTCCATGATTTGTGGAACAGTAAGAATGAAGTAATCTAATACATCTATTCCATGATTTATGGAACAGTAAGAATGAAGTAATCTGATACATATATTCCAAGATTATGGAACAGTAAGAATGAAGTAATCTAATACATATATTCCAAGATTATGGAACAGTAAGAATGAAGTAATCTAATACATATATTCCAAGATTATGGAACAGTAAGAATGAAGTAATCTAATACATCTATTCCATGATTTATGGAACAGTAAGAATGAAGTAATCTGATACATATATTCCAAGATTATGGAACAGTAAGAATGAAGTAATCTGATACATCTATTCCATGATTTGTGGAACAGTAAGAATGAAGTAATCTGATACACATATTCCAAGATTATGGAACAGTAAGAATGAAGTAATCTAATACATCTATTCCATGATTTATGGAACAGTAAGAATGAAGTAATCTAATACATATATTCCAAGATTATGGAACAGTAAGAATGAAGTAATCTAATACATCTATTCCATGATTTATGGAACAGTAAGAATGAAGTAATCTAATAATCCCTTCCAACATTTATGGAACAATAAGAATGAAGTAATCTAATACATCTATTCCATGATTTATGGAACAGTAAAAATGAAGTAATCTAATACGTCTATTCCATGATTTATGAAACAGTAAGAATGAAGTAATCTAATACATCTATTCCATGATTTATGTAACAGTAAGAATGAAGTAATCTAATACATCTATTCCATGATTTGTGGAACAGTAAGAATGAAGTAATCTAATACATCTATTCCATGATTTATGGAAGAGTAAGAACGAAGTAATCTAAAACATCTATTCCATAATTTATGGAAGGGTATACTTGATATTTAGAAGATCAGCAATGAAGTTATATTTGTCGGAGAGCGTGTGTAAAAACGATTTTACAAAGACATGTGGTTGGGTTTGTTTGTGGGGGGAGGAGGGTATCGTTCCAAAACCATAGGATGGATGTCATCGATGTCGTTTTTAAATTAGAATGACTCGTTTTGGACTAAGTGCGCGGGAATAATGTCATTGTATGTGGAATAGATTGCGGTAATTTCTAGGTGTGAGATGGGGGTTGGGCAATTTGGTAGAACAGCAGACCAGCTTTAACGAAACTCTTGAAAAAGCTTAGTAACTGGATATGGTTCGGAGGATTACAGGGTATAGGTGTAAGATGTACTTCAGCTGTGCGAGTATCGTGCGGTAAGGCACAAACCAGTGTTGACAGTGACATGGGGATGCATTCCATGAACAGTATAGATTTCACTGAACCGGCAGGTGGAGGCCATTTACTTTATTTATGTTTTAGTTCGTTTCATTACTGAAAAAACTTTTACCCTATCTCTAAACTTCCCGCGGCGCATGCTCCGTTCTGTATTCTACCTTCGCTGCGTCATTGCACCCAAGAGCGAGAACTGACCTCGTGACCGAATAACAGCCGTGGATGTACGCATGGGCGCACTACCTTGTGAAAGAATTTCATATTCAGTCGAATAAAAATGCTTAAAAACGAATTTCTGGTCGCCAGTCATCAAAGTTATGGTATGATATGTAAAAATAACTGAACGGTGTTGGATGATAGTACTAACCTTATTTCGTGTATGTCACTTCCGGCGGTTTGCCGCGTAAGCGATGAACCAGCCTCGAATGTTCGGCATGTAGCCAACGAGTCCTCCTACCCCAGTGAGTGAGTTCTCTTATCTCCTGAAGTAAATGGGACGACAACAGTCATTATTTACATCTTTCAACCGCGGGTCAAAGAAAATAATGTTTAACATGCTGTCTTGTCTGTGTTACAATCAGATACAAAGTAATCCTGTACGAGGAGGTATTATCAACATACACATATATTGCTGTACGATAAGATCTAGATAGGAGCCTGTAAATTTATGACCCAGTACAAATTATCATTATATTATTAATATCACTTCCCGTTGACTTTTAAAGATACTTCTACACCGTTGTCGGAGATGTGTCCTAAAAGAGGCATGGGCTTTTAAAAGACCAACTTGCGTGAGCACAGGACGTTGTGACTGGATCAATCTGGGAGAGAGAGAGAGAATTAAGGTTTAACGTCGCATTCAGCAATATTTCAGCTATACAGCGACCATCAAACAAAATTCTAACGATTCAATTCAACAACTCAGTAAACTATTGTGTAAAAACTGGTACCAACATTAAAATTTGTACAACAAACCAATCTCTCTCAAATAATCTAAAATACAATCTTTTACTCGGTTAAAAAGATCTTTCAGCGTAGCTGCTTGATAAAAAGTATCTCTTACAATGTTAAAATCTATGCAGTCTATGAGAATATGTTTCACCATGAGATCTTCATGGCATGGAATTCACCTTGGGGCCGGCTCCTGTTTTAGTAAATATTCGTGAGTTAATCGTGTATGGCCGATCCTACATCGTCTAATCATGGCCTGATCGAAACGTTTCTGACTGTTCAGATGAGTATAACCAACAGTTTTTTTGAACTCGTGAAGTCTGTTATTATCCATAGTATCCCATAAAGATTGAAACAGCTTTCTTACTTAAGCGCAGATAGATGGTCTGAAATCGCTGTATGGGATTCCAACAGGATCAACCTCTTTATCCAGAGCTGGATCAATCCGAGTAAAAATAGATCCAGAAACCGATTCTCTAACTGGATGTGTCCCTCTCCCTTGGCGAGTCCGTTCCTGTACGACCTACTGCTGAAGTCCCGGAAATTTTCGACTCTCTCAAATAGTAAGTCGGCGAGCGCCGAGGACATGAATTCAAATTTCAGCTCGAATCAGATCAACCTATTAACCAATCCACAGCGTGGTGGGGTTTTTTTTTTTTTTTTTTTTTTTTTTTATGTCACCTTTGTCTGACGTCGAAACCGTATAGCACCTTCCAGGCAACTAAGTTCGGATAATTTTTTGATAATACAAAGCAAATGGCAATTATAGATAATTATTCATCACGTTTCGTAATGTTTATGGGCCAGTCATTTCCCTGCAGCCAGACAATTCTAATTTTGTATATGTTGACATTTACATCGGTTTACCGTGACTTATATATACATATATCTCGTTGAGTTGGTGGCGTAACAAGACGTCTGTCCTATATCATGGCATACGTTGATTGGTCAAATATGATGCAACCGTAAAGAGTTATTTTCATGCCAGAAGGTCACCGAATGATTTTGAGAGAGGAAGGAGGACAAATCCAGTTAGGGAATCAATCGGTTTCTGGATCTGTTTGCAATCAGATTGTGATTAGGTAGTCTTCAACAGAACTCTAATTTTATAAGGGTCTTTCAACCAATTCAATGTTTCCAGACGATCCGATTTGAGACGCGAATATGCATCAACAACACCAGGGGTACCCTGCCAAAGGGTCGTTTTCATGGAATCAAATTGTATACCGGTAACCCCTACCGTCAGATATACACTCTGACTGCAGTGGGGTTAAAACCGTAGTCTCACAGCTTTTGTACGCATCGGTCTCGGCCAATCAGCATCGTCCGTTAGTAAACGGAGCTTAGTGGACTCGGGATGTCACAGCTAAACAGTACGTTGTAACTTGTGCTTTTCAAATATTTGAGCAGCTAAATTCCTGTGTAGATCAAAACCAGTAACACTGAAGCCTCAATACATCCTCCCCACAGCGCAGGCTCCATTACCATCCCTGCCACCAATAGCGGAAGTTGACCTTTACTTCGTTGCTATGACGTATAGGAGAAAACCCACGTACGCACGGTTCAGTTTGAATCCGGCTGAACAACTCCTTCAGTGTCGCAAATGAGCGAACTACTTTTCATATGCTCTGTCCAGATAAACAGGGAAAATAATCTCCAGATAATTCTTTTTAACGCTAGGTCAACAGAGTTATTATGCAGAATTGAAAAGTAATCGAAATGTTCGGCAAACATCTATTTTACTATATATGATGTCACTTCCGGCGATGTGCACGAAGGCCCCGAATCCGGTCCAAAAATCTGAATGGTGGCTGGGGTGTTATTAGACCCCCAGCGAGGTGGTTGACCTCAATGGTACTGCGTGTTTTCAGCCGAGTCAAAGGGAACTACACCGACAGTTTGGAGATTACAAACTCATGTCATATGGAGATATCATGGAAGTATTGATTCAGTAACTTGAACTTCAAAACGAATCTCCTCGATACTAGATACTGACCAGTTTTCAACCTGTATCATTTGATGGCCTCATTTGAAACCAATGAACTCGGCTTTATATATGGAGCACATCCAAAGACTCAGAGCCAAAACAACATGACTTCATGTCGGACAGGGCAAACCCAATTAGTGGAGTAGAGGCGGGTCCTAGATTGGGCAATATCTTGGGTTCGAACTGGATAATTCAAGGCGACCGAAGGGGGCATGCTTGGGGCGTGTTCTCGCTAGTCTGTGATCAGTTTTGTTTTATAAGCTGTGGTGTAATTGCACAAAAATATCCGACTGGAAAAGAGCTTTCGGGGTTGCTTCCACCATTCGAATGTGTTTATTTGAGTTGTTATTGGCGGAATTACGCCAACAAGCCCAGGGGCACCAGCGGACTAATTTCCCCCGTGAGATCCGACAGAGGGAACAAATTTTGTATGTCCATTCTGTGTTCGCATGCTCTGAATGGCCTTAATCACTCTCATTCAAATGTGAGTATGGCGATGAATTCAGGAGGCGTCCATAGATACGTCTTCCTCCAAACTGACTGACCCGCAGAACAATATGTCTAAATGAATAAGAGTCGAATCGGCTCCGATATTTGGATATCTAGGCGGATTTCTGCTTAAACATCCCCGATTACAAGCAAACCACTTTCCAGCCTGCAATCTAGAAGGCTCATAACAGCTGCTGTGATTAGCAGTTAAATTGTTTCTTTGCCTTGAGCGTCAGACGGTAAAAGGGGATAAAAAGGGGCCTGAAATGCCCTCCTTTCCTCTTCGATGGCTGCGGAAATTGCTGCTTTTAAGTTTTTAGAAGTCTGCTAACTGACAATTTGTGCCATATGAGCAATTTATGATAATTTCCTATCTATAACTACATACTGCATTAATGAATCTCTGGTAAGACAATTGCAATATAACCTGTCCACAGATTGCATTCCGCAGGTTGAATAAGTTTTTTTTTTCGAGAAATATCAAACACCCATCTGGATTAATCTCTCCATATTTCTTGTCTATTAATCACTGTTGGATATCACTTACCCTGAGCCAGAACACGCACCACCTCACGAACGTACAGTTACCAGCCCAATGTTCTTTATCAAGCATAATCAATATAAAGATATTGATATCACCCTGTTATAGATATGTGACCTTTGATTTCGATTTAGAAACGGTGTTTATTTATTTATTTATTTTTTCAAAAACAAACTACCGTTGGCCGTTAACAAGATGTGTTGACCATTAAACATTGGTTCATTTAGACCTATACTGCTGTTTGCAAAACATGCTTAGAGAAGGCTGCTGTGATTCAGTCCCAGTAGTGCAGCATATTTCAGGTTTAAGGACCACGTATGTTTAGGTTGGTAAATGACCCCAGATTAAAATATTACATATACAATAAATTGATCACTTGGCATGAAATACAATATTATATTGTATACTCAGAAAAGTTTCAAGGCACGGAGTTTCAGGATTCTCCAAAACAGGGCCGCGAAATAGTGCATTCGTGCAAAATCGCCATTTTGAGGCGAAAAAATCTCCTATTCTTTTCTTTAAACATATGAAGATAAACGATAACCAGAACCAGATTGATACAGCATACTCAATTGTTCAAATACGTAGTGGTAGACCAAATCTGGTTCTGGTTATCGTTTATCTTCATATGTTTGCAGAGACCAATAGGAATTGTTTTCACCTCAGAATCAGCTATTTTGCACAAATGCACTACTTTACGGTCTTGTTACTCGAGAATCATGAGACTCAGTGCCTTGAATTTTTCCTGAGTATACAATATAATATTGTACTATATCGCCAATTGAACAATTTCTTGTACTGGAAGTATTTTATTTTGGTACTTCTGTATTGCACCTGACCTCTGGCCATTTTCCCATCTAAAGATACAAGGTCCTTTGCAAAACACCTGAGATAATCTGGTCAGTTTTAGGACGCTCTCCGCGTCGTTATTTGCCAGAACAGGCCTGCTTGGAGAATGGTAAAAGGCGTTTCCGCGGGCAAGATGGCTGACGTGTGGCAAAGCTGGCGTCACTGCACTGCATTGTGGGATAATAGATTAGCACGGAATTAAGTTGATAAATATAATAATGAAATTATTGACTTGTTTTGAGGGGAATATGCTGTTCTATTGCCCATCCGATGTGCATATTGCCCTTGCCGCAAGATCCGGTGATCGAATATTGTGAAATTTGACATCGCTTATGTAACACGACATGAAGTTAATTGGTACTGTACAGTGCATGCGCAACATGGTGTGAAGCCCTGTATGTAACCCAACACTCCAGATTGAAGCTTACAGAACCTTCAATTCCGGCTGTGTTAGTTCAAGGATTCCGCGTTCGCAATTAAATTGATGTCTTGTTACATGAGAAAGATGGCAGGATTGTATTATTAATCCTCACTTGCCATTGACGTGTCATGGGTGTAAGTTCATGTTCTATCATAGGATTGAAAGAAGGATAAAATGTCATCAGGTTGTGTGGCGATACATCACTAAAGCATTACTTTCACATTCAAGTTCACGTTCCTTCAGCCTGGATACGCAGTCGGATTCCTTTGGACAACTTGTTATCACTCCTGGTAAACACAGCCAAACTTTCACTGATCATCACCAGCTGGTTACCTTCACCAGCCAGTACCGTGCAGTCCACAATTCTACAGAACTGGTAGGAAAGGTCCCCTTACAGCATCGTGCATTTAAAAATTAACCGGTTACTGGCTGGTACTGTTATGTTACCAGACTACTGCACGTTTAGCGTGTGATAACTGACCTGCTAGTTACCTGACATTTACTGACCAGTTACCATACAGTAGCTATCTGGTAACTGACCAGTTGCCAACTTAATGGTACTGTCCAGTCCCCCTCCGGATGGTAACCAGCGGATGCTAAAGGTGCGGTTACTGCTCAGTAAGTAACCTGCGAGTATAACCGCCAAACTTTCACCGGCCAGGACTGCGGTCCTGTCGGTACTGTTCAGTGATGAACCGCACAGTCCTGGCCGGTGAAAGTTTGGCTATGTAAATTCTGTGATGTGTATGGAAAGGTATGGCAAATCGCATATGGCTACATCTTCCCAAGTCATGGTTCGGAGTATACAGAGCTGCACAAGGAGAATGGTATACTAATATAAGCAGCAAAAATGTGTCGTGTCTTCAACCAGCACTCATGTAAAATTGGGAGATTTGGGCCATAGGTTCAGTGAGGTAATCACCGGAAATTACGTCATCATTGGAAGTGATGTAACCAGGATAACGTTCAGGATCAGGTTCAAGATCAGAATCATGAGTAGAGTGTAGGTTGGTAGTAAAAGCGGTTTAGGTTCATTGATTCAACCAATCAGAATCGTGTATACAGCCGCCACGTTTGATGACGTAGCTATAATTTTTGTAAAGAATATTCGACCATGTTTGATCACATGAGAGTTTGGATTGAGCATAACCATTCCATTTCCAGTCGTCATACCAGTGCGAACGTGTAATATACTTCACATCGGATGCCGAATCATATTCTCTCAATTTCTCGAAGTCCTCTCTCTGTTTCATATACCCCGTTTGATAGCTTTCTCACAGTTAATATTGTTTACATTTTGAAACTGAGTGACCGTTCTCAGAATATCTTTATAAATATAATCATTTCTCATCCCATAACAATTGATGACGTTATCATAACACTTTTGACGTAGTCTCTTTTCGATTGCTAAAGTAAGTTATTCTTTGCCATTTCACCAGATTCATCTTCATTACACACTGTTGCTTCCTATCTCTCCAGACATTATATTTGATATATCTCTCAGTATCAGGCGGATCTCTATCTAGGAGGAATGTTTTCATCATAATCACTCTCATCATCAGGAGAGCATTTTCTTTTCTGTCTTCCTATTCCACTCCTATTCATGATCGGACTCTTGAAACTTTGCCCTGATCGAAAAAGTTTTGCAGAGCGAAGCAACAGATACGTTGTCATGGTGCGATCCTTAATTGGTAAACAAGTCTGAAACAACTCTTACATTTATGGGTATAACGTTCATGAATTCTAACCATATCCTCGAATACGGACTGACGTTTCCCATAACAGTAGATAATTCTATATGAAATTGAGTCTACATATTTCTCGAGGTTGCGTACTAATGCATTGATTATTTTACCCGCTTCCAGTAGGGCCCGTCTCTTTTATTGTAAATGGATGGTATGAGTTCCTCAGCATATAAATGCCTTTTCTTCTAAATCGAATTCAGATCCCATTCCTATTTGTTTGGAAGTACTATATTCTAATCCAAGTGATGCTTGTCTTAGTATCTCGTGTATGTGATGTCTGTTCAAATCCTTCTCAGATTGGACGGATTGAACATTGACTTTGAACATATGTTACATACGCAAACTGTGATCAGAATTTTAACGAATGGGGACTAAAAACTCTCCATCCCCTTTATATAAGACAATATTTGAAGTCCATACTCGCCGGATTATTGGCTGACCTGGCTGTCCTCAATGTTAAGAGAAATGACAAAGCTACCGAGGATGACACTGGTGTACTAAGACGACCAAGTTTTCCTTGACAAGTGAGACCAAATTCAAGGAAAATTGTTGTGACCATTAGCTTTCTCATACGCTTGTGTTATATACGATGACCGTGTAACAAACCAGGGCAGCCTTGACAGTCTTCCATAAAAGTGGTCTGACTTGTCAAGGAAAATTTGGTCGTGTTACCTGTCTAATGTGGGGCCGACAGGAAATAGGATATATTCCTCGTACATGCGATAATATCGGGCAGTGCGTAAAGCTGTAGAAAAGTGTAGTGGTGGCTCATGCGCGCGGGTACAAACAGGAGTCCAAAATGAATGGTCGTGCGTATCCAACCTTAGTATCCATACTTTGTGTGTTTCATGTAAGCCGACGTCAATTCTGGCTTACAGCTCCTGTACATGTGGTACTATGTATTTGAGTCTTAATGTCAGCTTCTTTCCACAATGCATTCCTTTGATAGCCTCAATTTTATTATAAAGGGAAAGCTTTGATAAAATCACCTGACTTTATTATCCAATTAGAGTATTTACAGCACAGTGCATCAAACTAAATGTGCTCCTTTGCTCTTTACGGAACCTTCGGCACGTGGTCACATGATACTGCCGCATTTACCTTCAAATCTGTTCACACCGATATTTGCGAAGATGTAATGCTAATCGGTCACCTGCAATCTATACATGCATGCGGTCTTAATTATTGTTATTTTTTTAATTTCAGGTTGTCTACTTTCGTCGTAGCCGAAAAAACGTATTGAAAGAGCAACATGAATATTGGTCAGCGGATTTGGTTACCATGTTGTATTCTCCGTGAAGTGTTGCAAGATGTGCTTGGCGCTGTGGAATATACCAGGGAAAGACGTCTCGGACAAAATGGATGAAACCAGTCTTTCGTAGATGGTTGCAGTGTTGTTTAGAAGAAGTCATGTTACCATGTGGATCGGTTGTAATGCTTCTAAGCAGATATCCAAGTGGCTTCTGAAAATTCTTCTTTCAATTTTTCAATTTATGGGAATCTAATACTGGTGATACAACGTGTTATAGTGGCGCGACATATGGGAATTACGATCTTCATTGATGGAGGAGCACAATGCATTTTTGACCTGTGACGTATATGTGACGTAACGTTGAGAACCCAACAGTGGTAAAATGGCGGAAAGCCCAGATTTTCAATACAACAACAGGCCCATGTCGGATTTCTGATATTCAAGTTCAACTGAAAGAAATGTAGGAGATTTGAGAGGACAATAAGGGGGGGACGATGCATGGTCAAACCCAACGGCTTCTCTCGTTTGAACGGTACGGATTTCAAGCTGAGATAAAATGACCACCCAATGATGGCTTGATCAATACGAATGGGTAAGTTGAAATTGTTTTTTTCCTTTCATATTTTGTCGAACATTATCAGCGGTTGTGTCATCCAACGACACATAGCTGTTGTGTTGTGTTTATCATGTCTGCCTACCCTGCAAAAAACAGCGGACAATAAGGTTAGTGATTACACTCTGCAACGTACGGTGGGCTCCAATTTGATTGCGCAGATATGACGTTGGGTGTTCTGTCAACATTGCGATCCATTTTGAGTATCAATATGGCGGTGAAACTCGTATTACTACAAGTGTGACGTCAATGGGCGGGTAAATTCCAGTATTCAATCGGCGACGGATGGAAACTTAATTTTATTAAAACAGAGACTTTCTTTCAGGTGGAGTTTTTTGCACGGTTTTCAAACAGAATAATTTGCAACCATTCAATAGCCCATGACACTTACTGCTATGTACTGGAATGGTTCATTGTCGCGGTCAGGCGAATAGAGCTCCATATATTAGGTCGATACGAAGTCGGTTTGAGGGTATTATGCATGTAAAAATCAGTGGCAAAAAAGCATCTGACATTTCTGATAAACCTCCTGCAAATCAGAATGAGATAGCCCCTCTTCAAATACAGATATGAAAGGTTAATAGTTCATGATCATATCCTCTGATGGGGGTGACAGGTTAATGTCAAAATTTCACCAGATGCATCCACGAACACGGGTGGTATACTCAAGAAGCAGCTTATCAGATTGTCAACAATCTAAGCCTCGGTGTTACGCTCAAACATCAGCTTTTTTCCTGACGTACTTCACTGTCCTTCGCTGATTCTGAAGAACATTTTCGTGGCGCTACTGACGCTTTATCTGTGTTAACCAATCAGTTTGCTCCATTGCTTGGTTCATGTCGGATTCCCCATACTAACGTCGATTGGTTGAAACTGGAAAGGTGGTGCTGCAGACCAAAATACAAAAGGTAAAATACGTACCCTGGATTTCGATCGGCCACTCGTTATTTGTACGGTTTAAAGCCGCAAATGGCGTCCTTCTCGACCCCCTCCCCCCCCCCCTTTGTCCCCGCAAGGCACGTTTGTAATATCGCCAAAGAGAGTTTGAACCACAAAACAAATTCATTATAAAATTCTTGACGCAGGAAATAACAACATTGTTGTCAGCAACATTTAATCTGAACTAGGGCTTACGTGATCTCTATTAGATCAGGTTATCCCTTTCATTTTGGTCGATGAGGTATACAATATCCAAAAACCGTTCCTAAAATTAAAAGTGTCCTCGGTGATTGGCTGTTCAAAACGCCCCTAGCGGCCAGTAGGCGCGAAAATGTCGTTCTGTGACGTAGGGACACAAGCTGGTTTATGAGCCTACCTCGGTATGGGATCATCGAGATGATGAATTACACTAAGCTTCCTCTGGTATAACTTGCTTCAAACATAGGTGGAATTTAGGTCAGCCGTTAGATAAATGCTACTTTGGTACTGTGAATATAGCTGTATAACACCCAGTGGCGGATACATGATCCAGCTGGTGTTATTTGGTTTCATGTGCAAAATGGCTCCAAGTGAGATGAACGGAGGGCAGTGCCTATACATGAAGATAGGGGAAATGAAATTGGCGTTTCGTATGTTCGGGGACCGAATATTCTTTAGTATACCAACTGGTGTTTCGTATGTTCGGGGGCCGAATATTCTTTAGTATACTAACTAGCGATTCATCACTTCGGATGCCGAATGTTCTTTGGTATACCAAATGATGTTTCATGGGTTTGGATATCAATTGTTCTTTAGTATACAAACTGGAGTTTCACGGATTTTGGGGGCCGAAGTACATCATCTGGTGTGTCATAGGTTCAGGGCCGAAAGTTACCACTCGTGTTTCATAGGTTTGCAGGCCGAATGGTGGTCAAAGGACCAGCTGGTGTTTCATAAGTTTGGAGGGCCTTATGGTGTTTAGTATACCAAATGGTGATTCGTAGATTTGGTGGCGGAAAGTTGTCTTCGGAACCGAATGTTCTTTAGTATACAAACTGGTGTTTCATAGGTTCGGGTCGAATGATCTTTGGTATATCAACTGGGGTTTCATAGGTTCGGGGTCGTATGTTCTTTAGTATACCAACTGGTGTTTCATAGGTTCTGGGGCCGAAAGTTCTTTAGTATACCAAATCGTGTTTCATGGGTCCGGGGGCCGAATTGTCTTTAGTATACCAAGTGATGTTTTATGAGTTCGGGGGTCGAATGTTGTTTAGCATACCAACTGGTGTTGCATATGTTCGGTGCCGAATATTCTTCAACATACTAACTGGTGATTGACATACTAACTAGTGATTCATGGGGTCGAAGGCCGAATGTTCTTTAGTGTACCAATTGTTGTTTCATAGGTTCGGGACCGAATGTTTTTTAGTATACCAACTGGTGTTTCATAGATTCGGGGGCCGAATGTTCTTTAGTTTACCAACTGGTGTTCATGGGTTCGGGGCCGAATGTTCTTTAATACTGAATTTAACCCGTTAGATGGAGTTTATGCAGTGATGACCTTCCACCCTCCCCTCTGCCAGCGGGTAGACTGTCCCCACTGGTCCAGCTATTGGACTTTCCCTTTTGCATGGTCGTTAAGTGCAGATGACCAATGGGCAAACTCCCACTTATCTACATCCTCTGGGTGCTTTCTCCGGGGATCTTCTCACCCACCATCTTTCTTTGTGCTCCGATCTCCGAAGTGTCCAGACTTATTCTTAGTATTCGCAAATTTATTTCATTTAAACTTCGCTCTCAGTTCGTTCGATCTATCAAAAAAAAGAAAACTAGCTGTGTCGTTCTCTTCTCGCCAAAGCATGGCTTGACGAAATCCTAGCGATAGGGGGCGAAAAAGGAAAGCTCGAGACGGCGATGAAGCAGCCGAAAGTGATAGGCATTTGCCTCGAGTTTCCCCAGCGTCGGAGACCCAGCGGGACGCGGGCGATCGGCTGGATCACTTGAATCCAAAAAACTGGACAGTCACGGAGATGCGGACTAAATTGGGAAACATCGGTTTCCGTGTACCAAAAGCATGGAATCGGAAACAGCTTCTTCAATTGTGCACGGAAAATATCGACTGCCTTGCCATGCGGCAACAGGCGGCCACTGGCGCACATGTGGTTTCGTTATCCGATACCTCTGGCCTGGACCGCGCAGTGCGCATGCTCCAATCAGGATGTTCCTCCACGTTCGAGAGCGAGGCTCAAAATGGCGGCGCCCATGCAGCAAATAACCAGGCTTCCGAAACTCAAATTTGCGGACTCTTCTAGCAGAACAGAAGATGGAGATAGATATTCTCCGTTCAGAAATGCAACGGTTGGCTCCGCGGGCAACGGGCAGTAATTCAGGAGTTCCGACAGCGGGGATAGCACCAAGTTTACCACCGTCCCAGGTTGGTGGATTCTCCCTGTTCGGGGCCGAATGTTCTTTAATATACCAACTGTTGTTTCATGTGTTCTGGGGCCAAATATACTTTAGCATACCAACTGGTGTTTCATGGGTTCGTAGGCCTAATGTTCCTTGGTATATCAGCTGGTGTTTCATGGGTTCCGATGTCGAATGTTCTTTAGTATACCAACTGGTGTTTCATGGGTTCGGGGCCGAATCTTTTTTAGGTTATCAACTTGTGTTTCGTGGGTTCGGGACTGAATGTTATTTAGTATACCAACTAAGGTTTCATAGATTCGAGTGAGTGAGTGAATAGGGTTTAACGTCTCTTTCAACAAGGGAAGGGGGTGGAGGTGGAGGGGCGGATACCTACTTGTAACAGAGCAGATCTAATGCTGCCATTTTATAGTTCATAGATTCGAGGGTCGAATGTTCTGTAGTATACCAACTGGTGTTTCATGGGTTCGAAGGCCGACTGTTCTTTAGTATATCAACTGGTGTTTCATACGTTCGAATGCCGAATGTTCTTTAGTATATCAATTGGTGATTCGTGGGTTCGGGGGCCGACTGTTCTTTAGTATATGAACTGGTGTTTCATAGATTCGAGGGTCGAATGTTCTCTAGTATACCAACTGGTGTTTCGTGGGTTCGGGGGTGAATGTTCTTTAGTATACCAACTGGTGGTTCATGGGTTCATGGGTGAATGTTCTTTAGAATACCAACTGGTGTTTCTTGGGGTTCGGGGCTGAATGTTCTTTAGCATAACAACTGGCGTTTCATGGGTTCGTGGCTGAATGTTCTCTAGTATACCAACTGGTGTTTCGTGGGTTCGGGGATGAATGTTCTTTAGTATACCAACTGGTGTTTCATGGGGTCGAAGGCCGAATGTTCTCCAGTATACTAACTGGTGTTTCATGGGTTCGTGGTTGAATGTTCTCTAGAATACCAACTGTTGTTTCGTGGGTTCGAGGTTGAATGTTCTTAAGCATACCAACTGGTGTTTCATAGGTTTGGTGGACAAATGTTGTTCAGTATACCAACTATTTCATAGATTAGGATGTCGAATTTCTTTAGTATACTAAGTGGTGTTTCATAGGTTCGGAGCCGAATGTTCTTTAGTATATCAACTGGTGTTTCATAGGTTCGGAGCCGAATGTTCTTCAACATACACTGGTGATTGACATACCAACTGGTGATTCATGGGGTCGAAGGCCGAATGTTCTTTAGTATACCAATTGTTGTTTCATAGGTTCGGGACCGAATGTTTTTTAGTATACCAACTGGTGTTTCATAGATTCGGGGGCCGAATGTTCTTTAGTTTACCAACTGGTGTTCATGGGTTCGGGGCCGAATGTTCTTTAATATACCAACTGTTGTTTCATGTGTTCTGGGGCCAAATATACTTTAGTATACCAACTGGTGTTTCGTGGGTTCGTAGGCCTAATGTTCCTTGGTATATCAGCTGGTGTTTCATGGGTTCCGATGTCGAATGTTCTTTAGTATATCAACTGGTGTTTCATGGGTTCGGGGCCGAATCTTTTTTAGGTTATCAACTTGTGTTTCGTGGGTTCGGGACTGAATGTTATTTAGTATACCAACTAACGTTTCATAGATTCGAGTGAGTGAGTGAATAGGGTTTAACGTCGCTTTCAACAAGGGAAGGGGGTGGAGGTGGAGGGGCGGGGATACCTACTTGTAACAGAGCAGATCTAATGCTGCCATTTTATAGTTCATAGATTCGAGGGTCGAATGTTCTGTGGTATACCAACTGGTGTTTCATGGGTTCGAAGGCCGACTGTTCTTTAGTATATCAACTGGTGTTTCATACGTTCGAATGCCGAATGTTCTTTAGTATATCAATTGGTGATTCGTGGGTTCGGGGGCCGACTGTTCTTTAGTATATGAACTGGTGTTTCATAGATTCGAGGGTCGAATGTTCTCTAGTATACCAACTGGTGTTTCGTGGGTTCGGGGGTGAATGTTCTTTAGTATACCAACTGGTGGTTCATGGGTTCATGGGTGAATGTTCTTTAGAATACCAACTGGTGTTTCTTGGGGTTCGGGGCTGAATGTTCTTTAGCATAACAACTGGCGTTTCATGGGTTCGTGGCTGAATGTTCTCTAGTATACCAACTGGTGTTTCGTGGGTTCGGGGATGAATGTTCTTTAGTATACCAACTGGTGTTTCATGGGGTCGAAGGCCGAATGTTCTCCAGTATACTAACTGGTGTTTCATGGGTTCGTGGTTGAATGTTCTCTAGAATACCAACTGTTGTTTCGTGGGTTCGAGGTTGAATGTTCTTAAGCATACCAACTGGTGTTTCATAGGTTTGGTGGACAAATGTTGTTCAGTATACCAACTATTTCATAGATTAGGATGTCGAATTTCTTTAGTATACTAAGTGGTGTTTCATAGGTTCGGAGCCGAATGTTCTTTAGTATATCAACTGGTGTTTCATAGGTTCGGAGCCGAATGTTCTTCAACATACACTGGTGATTGACATACCAACTGGTGATTCATGGGGTCGAAGGCCGAATGTTCTTTAGTATACCAATTGTTGTTTCATAGGTTCGGGACCGAATGTTTTTTAGTATACCAACTGGTGTTTCATAGATTCGGGGGCCGAATGTTCTTTAGTTTACCAACTGGTGTTCATGGGTTCGGGGCCGAATGTTCTTTAATATACCAACTGTTGTTTCATGTGTTCTGGGGCCAAATATACTTTAGTATACCAACTGGTGTTTCGTGGGTTCGTAGGCCTAATGTTCCTTGGTATATCAGCTGGTGTTTCATGGGTTCCGATGTCGAATGTTCTTTAGTATATCAACTGGTGTTTCATGGGTTCGGGGCCGAATCTTTTTTAGGTTATCAGCTTGTGTTTCGTGGGTTCGGGACTGAATGTTATTTAGTATACCAACTAACGTTTCATAGATTCGAGTGAGTGAGTGAATAGGGTTTAACGTCGCTTTCAACAAGGGAAGGGGGTGGAGGTGGAGGGGCGGGGATACCTACTTGTAACAGAGCAGATCTAATGCTGCCATTTTATAGTTCATAGATTCGAGGGTCGAATGTTCTGTGGTATACCAACTGGTGTTTCATGGGTTCGAAGGCCGACTGTTCTTTAGTATATCAACTGGTGTTTCATACGTTCGAATGCCGAATGTTCTTTAGTATATCAATTGGTGATTCGTGGGTTCGGGGGCCGACTGTTCTTTAGTATATGAACTGGTGTTTCATAGATTCGAGGGTCGAATGTTCTCTAGTATACCAACTGGTGTTTCGTGGGTTCGGGGGTGAATGTTCTTTAGTATACCAACTGGTGGTTCATGGGTGAATGTTCTTTAGAATACCAACTGGTGTTTCATGGGGTTCGGGGCTGAATGTTCTTTAGCATAACAACTGGTGTTTCATGGGCTCGTGGCTGAATGTTCTCTAGTATACCAACTGGTGTTTCGTGGGTTCGGGGATGAATGTTCTTTAGTATACCAACTGGTGTTTCATGGGTTCGAAGGCCGAATGTTCTCCAGTATACTAACTGGTGTTTCATGGATTCGTGGTTGAATGTTCTCTAGAATACCAACTGTTGTTTCGTGGGTTCGAGGTTGAATGTTCTTAAGCATACCAACTGGTGTTTCATAGGTTTGGTGGACAAATGTTGTTCAGTATACCAACTATTTCATAGATTAGGATGTCGAATTTCTTTAGTATACCAACTGGTGTTTCATAGGTTCGGAGCCGAATGTTCTTTAGTATATCAACTGGTGTTTCATAGGTTCGGAGCCGAATGTTCTTTAGTATATCAACTGGTGTTTCATAGGTTCGGAGCCGAATGTTCTTTAGTATATCAACTGGTGTTTCATAGATTCGGAGCCGAATGTTCTTTAGTATATCAACTGGCGTTTCATAGGTTCGGGGCCGAATTTTCTTTAGTATACCAACTGGGGTTTCACAGGTTCGGGGTCGAATGTTCTTTAGTATATCAACTGGTGTTTCGCAGGTTCGGATCTGAATGTTCTTTAGTATATCAACTGGTGTTTCTCATGTTCGGGGCCGAATGTTCTTTAGTATATAAACCATGGTAAGAATCGGCCTCAGCCCCTCAGAGAGCTTGTCGTGAGAGGCGACTAACTGGAGCACCCGTGGGGTTCTCGGGTGTAAAAAAGAATAGGACCCTACGTTTTCGGGTGTGAAAAGGAATAGGAACGAAATGTCGTGATATGACTGAAATAGTGTTGAAAGCGACGTTAAATCATATCACTCACTCACCCTAGTATAATAACTGGTGTTTCATGCGATTGAGAGCCAAATTCTGGATCTAATGGTGAGCCTCATGGTGACGTTTGGTATCCACAATGGAGTTTGTTGAACCCAATAGCGTTTGGTGAACCCAATCGTGTTCAGTGAACATATGGTGTTTTGTGAACCTAATGGTGCTTGGTGAGCCTATGGCTGTTGAGCATAATGGTGTTTATTGAGCTTAATGATGTTGGATGAACTAAATGGGGATGTGAGAACCTAATGGTATATAGTCAGCCGAATGGTTGGTTAGCGCGAAATATAATGCTCTATCTCCAACATAAAGTGGATTTTTCTCGCAAAACATGTCAATTCACAAAGAAATTATCAAGGAGGAAATAAGAGTTCAGGTGAGTTCTCCTTTAATGCTGTTTAGTGAACTTAATGGTGTTTTCGTGCGGTTAATGTTTCCTAATGGTGTTTAGGGGGCCTTGTGGTGTTGAGGCTGGTTGGGTTTTGTGAACCTAATAGCATTTATTGTACCTGATAGTGTTTGTGGTGTTTGGTGAGCCTAATGGTGTTTAGTGAGCCTAATGGTGTTTACTGAGCCTAATGGTGTTTAGTGAGCCTAATGGTGTTTACTGAGCCTAATGGTGTTTAGTGAGCCTAATGGTGTTTACTGAGCCTAATGGTGCTCAGTGACGCTAACGCTGTTATTCGGACCTATTCAGAGAACTTAATGGCGTTCAGTGAGCTTAATGATGTTGAGCCTAATGTTTTTCGGTGAGCCTGATGTTGTTCGGTGAGCCTAATGTTTAGTGAGCCTTATGGGGTATGTGAACCTCTTGGTGGTTAGTGAGCTAAATGGTGTTTAGTGAATCTCATAGTGTGTTTCAACCAAATGGTGTTTCATTGAGTTAGTGGACTGAAAAGGTGTTTCGTTGATCGATTGCTTGGTACTCTTGCATTCCGTGCTCCGAGTATTGTTTACTGGATAAAACAACATATTGTAGGATTTTGGTGGAGTATTTGGTGATTGATGAGCAAACGGATCCAGACAGCCTAATGTCCGATTCGAATTTCTGTGGAACGCTGACATCCAATATCCATCTGTGGAAAACAGGACTAGTTTGTCCGTTGGTGACCCCATCGCTGCCAAATTAACGTCGTCCAACATGAAATGTAGTAAAATACTGGACCTGTGTTTAGAAAGAAAGGTGAAAGTATTGGGTGTAAAGTGTACTGAATGGAGCTTCGTGGGGATGACAGCCCAGAACGTTCACGCGATTTGCCGGGAGAAATTTAGTAGGACCGAATGATGTTTAGGGAGTCTGATAGGGTTGCGTTCCATAGATTCACTGTGTTATGTTGCAAGTCATCCATGAGCACCGATTTCGTACAAAATGACTGACACTTATATGGCACGAGATGTTTGTTTGTTAGTTTTTTCCCCCAATAAATTATCGACTTCATCCATGCAGTACTTGATAATCTGGGAAAATCTTTAGCAATTTATCCAGCCTATTGTCAGTCTCGATTCATTCATATATAAATGAACTGGGTCTTACCAATGAGGGCGATTCGGCCGATATTGGTGGTAATTGAAAAACGTATTTGCATATCTATGCTAACTCATGTTGCATGAGTGCCTCGGGGCGCCGAAGCTCATTGTCTTGGCTATGCGAGCGTTGATCAGACTTTGATGCTTTTCTCGTTAGCAACATCTCGCTCGAGAGAAGTTGGGAATGCGTAATAATAAAATTTCATATTTTTATTATTCCGATTGTATCGGTCTGGAGATAAAGCCTGGTGGAGAAGAGTGGAATATTGAGCGCGCCAGCCCGGCGTGGTGTTAACGGCCCCCACACAATTCAACATCGTCAATTGTCCCTTCACTGAAAATCTATATTGACGCCACTGAAAGGAATTTTCTCCCATTATCTTGGGACACACTAAAATATATTGTTGGAATTTTCAAAGAGACGTTTCTTATCGGGTTGAACATTATATTGCCTAAGAGATCCATCTATTCCCGAAAAGAGAAGAATAAAACTATATTGATACATGGCGAGCCAGACTGGAGGATTCCAGTTAGTTTTCTCCGCCCTGGCTCAGAGTTAGCACGCAACGGACTCTGGCTCGGCAAACACCGTGCTCGTATAGGATGCGCATAGATGGATACATGCAACGATGGAGGGAGAAAATGGCCGCGATACCTATATCGAATATGTATGACAGTACATTTAGTTTATAACGCAGAAATATGTTCATTCTAGATTTGAGATGATCCGAGTTTTTCTCGCTGGTGATATGCTATACCGCGTTAAATCATCAAGAAATCTACAAAATATGGCGATATTAGTGGATTATCAACGAACCATTGACGTTCGTGAAGGGTATTTCTGTAAATTTAAGTTCTTGCGGGACAAATTTCTCGAAATTAGCCACGGGTAGGCAGGCTTCCAATTCCTAGTACTCTGCCACCGCACGTGAATATGTAGAGTGGGGAAGTCTGCAATTTCAGCGGACGTCTTCCGAAGGTAAGTCAACAGAATTTTCTAATCTAGGACAGTCTGATTTATCCGAGCGACATGTGCGAATGGCACGAAAGCTCGGACTATCAGCGTTCGCCGAACGATACGTCTTCCCGAAGGCCGTGACTGTGGGGCGGACCGCTCCCGTCGTGACCGAGTGTCGCAATTAAACCACTGTAACCCAACTCTTTCAATCTCAGTCTGACAAGCAATACTTTGTGTTTATTTTAGCCATTACTTCACGTTGAAAATCTGCCAAACCAAACCGGTGAGGCAGGGTTCTATTTTTAAAAACTTCTTGTCGTCGAGCGACCCATGCTGGGAATCTTTTGCAACGCCAAAACCAGTTTCCAGTGCCAGGTATCCATTATAAGTGCATTGGATTTCACGGTTCTGCGCCCCTCCAACCATTTCACATACCTGTACACACACGTTAGTGGAACAAATAAAACCACAGGTGTTCAAAGTTGCATTACCCGCTAAAGGAATGTGTATGTGGAAACAACAAATAAAGCCTGGAAATAAATTTGCAAACAAAGTTTATACTCACGATTAATTTTCTCACTTTTAATGAGAAATGCTTTAAATTTTAGTGTTTTTAATTTCCTATGCTGTAGCAACAATGGTTCTCATGTCCAAAATACGGTAAGCCTTTGTCAGAGGCATACCTGTCGGTAACTCGGGTGAAATGTGACTTAAACGCAGTAATGAGAAGCAAATAGCATTTTTTTTTTTAGTGTTTCTCTTTTGGACTGGACAAATATTATACACAACATTCCTTGATACGCTCAAAACAGTCATACGATTCTTTTGTTTAACTGTCCTAAAAGAGGGCTATGCGAAGAAAGGCGGTCACCTCCGAGTAAAGGGCGGAGCCTTTCTTTTGGCGGGGTGGGGAGACAAATCCCCTGAACAGTAGCCAGGTGATTGGGCGAAGTGGGATGGGAAAACTCTGACAGCCCCTCGCAAACTGGCGCTGAAATTGCGGGGAAAATGTAAATTCGGAATTTAATACACACTATTTAATAACAATTCTAAAATTGTATGAAATCTCCTCAAATCAACGTCTTTAAACTTTGAAAGTCGTCATTTGAATGGAATTTGAATTCTTCTAATCCGTTGAATATTTCCATATATTTCGTACCATAAGAGATAAAGAGCAAACGCCGTAGAAAATGTATTATTTCGTTGTACATTGAACAATTCCCTATCAGTAAAACCAGAAGCCGTGGGTGAATGTCTATATTATATAAACTTAGTTCTTTCTCTTAATAGTTACCAGTGTGAAAGGAAAGGTAGTCCCTTAGGACTTTTTGTTCGCTTGCTAAACATGTTTACCCAACCAAGACTTGTTTTTTAACACACACGAATTGGGAATACTATAGTGCCTCCTATGCACAAGCACTGAAAATTTGGTCTCGTAGGAATTTTGGTCCACTTGCTGTTTCAACCTGTACCAAACATTTAGGGACGGATTAATTTTCCTTTAGGACTGAGATTCCTTTCACACTTATTTGTGGACTTTAATATACACATTATGCAATGATGGCGATCCGAAACAGTCAGTGGTAGTTGAATAATAAATTAAAAATATAATATTGTTTTATTAATGTAATTGTCAACAGCTCAATACAATAGTATGTAATTATTCAAATGATCAAGTTTGTATACTACAAAAAGAAATACAACCAACAGAGAATTTTTCCACGGCTTCCCAGTGGAGCCAAAATATTAAGAACCAAAACTGTAGAACAATTTGTGCCGTTTGGGTTTTATTTGGAACTGCATTCTGTTCTGTCGTCTTGGTTCTAAGTTCAGTTCCACATGGAACCCAGAGTTCGTATCAGCGTGTATTATACAATGAAATATACGCTGTGTTATTATTGAAAGTCCTTCATAAAAGACTGTCGCGAATGAACGCCATCCACACGTGTCTATGTGAAAGAAGGATTATTCCATATTGCAAACCAAGGTAAAACATTATTAAACCAGAATCGTACTCTGTATATGCACATCGCTGTTGGCGCTTTCTCAAGAAGTGAATTTCTGTCTCTCTTTGAAGGATTAAACTGTTGATCATTTTTCTATAGATAGATGTGCAGGGTTATAGTTCTACAGGGTGGGATAGGAAGCAATGTGTATTGTACACAATGATATATATTGTATTCCAACTGTTTGTACACATGTTTATTTTTATTGTCATACAGCCTTTGGCAAATCACACTCCCACAATTTCCTTTTCATACCTCACTGTTACAGTACTATTGTCGAAGCATTTACTGTATGTTAGACCGTTATGATTACGCATACCTGCCCTGTAGAATCAACACAATAAATATGTATTTGACATAGATTTTCTCACAATATGGCACACGACTACCCTGAAAATGTCTTTGTGTATTTTATATAAGCCATATAGTGCCTTTTATTATACATCATAGCAATTAGGGAGCAATTACGAAGGCGAGTCATTTAAGGACAAACTTTTCTTCTGGGGCATTCTTCTCAGGTGTATTGAATCCGTTCCCCTATACATCGGTCCAGGTCTAGCCGTATTATAGGCATGGAAAGGAACGTATTGTGCTATACTCTGAAAAGCCATATTGTCGATCTGACCTCAAACTGAATGCCTATTTCTCCCATTCATAAATTAAACAATTAAATTCTGTAATTGTTTACTATCTGACTACACGTATTTACTACTAAATAACCGGCATATATTACGGTATATAAAACATACTGTGTGAAATTAGGCCCATCAATAATATTGCATGGATGCTTTTTCGTATCTTATGAAAATGTGTCATATGTACATTTTAGTGTGTTCAACTTTATGTGTGCATATGCAGATATGCGTAAATCTGAGTATGTTAGGACTAATTTCTTTAATATTGATGCCGGTATCACGACAGTCTTTGTCAACTTTTTACCTGTACTCCCATGAATTAGTGCAAAACAAGCAATATTCGTCCTTTTTCTTTCTCTCCATCTCACCATAATGAAAATGGATAGTTTTCTCTCTTTCTTTCTATCCCTGTTTGGGCGTGTTTCTCACGTTGCTTTTCTCACGTATTCGACAGAGCCCTTATTACATATACCTGTTAATTTCGACTCCATTTCCTGGGGTTTCTTTCTGTCGCCATTTCTCTCTAATGTTTGAGTTCTCTTCGTTTCGCACCTGCATTTTCTACCCATGGCGTGACTAACAATTGCCGTCCCACTTGTTGTTACAAGCTAATGCCGTGAAAACAGGCCTCTGATTTTGACATTTCCTCCCTAAAATTCGTTGTCGGTTCTGAAATTAACTTTTGGTTTGTAGTTATATAATAATTATTTTTTAGATAAATTTAAACCAGTCTTTAATGCAGCGCATTTTGATAATTTAGAAATAATCTATTTTTGAAACATTTTAACATATGGTTAATTTAAACTTCAAACATTTATGCGCTGTGTTAGCTTCAATATTTAGCATGTTGATCTCATGATTACCGGAGGCCAAATCTATATGCATTTGTGAATTCTAGGTACGAGACGAAAAAAAAAAATTGCCGAGAGCCGTGAAGTTGAAGTTATGGCTCTCATTTACCTTATACGGTCTCGGTCATATATATTGTCTGCTCTTGGGTTGGGTTATTTTACATGCTACTTCTTCGCCATGGTATAGCTGTGTATAGATTACCATGAAAAAGTTAATACATTCCTTCGAAAGAATTGTTTTGTTACTTCGGTCTGGATTAACAATTTAATATTCACTCTCGGCTATTAATCAAATTATATAATACAAAGCATTGGGCCTTATCGAAAGCCTATTATGCGGGTATATGAGTGTATAAAGCGTAAAACAAGACCTTGCCCGATATCCACACTGAAACAGGTGTAGATTTAATCGAAGCTTTAGTTGTGTTCTATTTACGGGGAAATTTAACGACCAGATTTGAATGTTAGATAATAGCATACCATAAATATGGCAGTATAAGCCGGTCAAGGTATACAGCAAAAGTGTTCAACATTTGCTACCCCACCACACTCTTGTATCGATGAAACGCTACACACTGTAACTTTAACCACATGTAACAGTTGAAAATATGAAAGATATTATGAACGAGAAAAAATTGCAAAACTATTCATTGAGATTTTCGCGAAGCCAGCAAATGTATACCTTCACTGCAACGGTTAAATATTGATCAAACATATATAACTAACTTGCATGTATATAACCAATTTGTGTGGTATGGCCGTTACAAACGATGGTAACACATATAAAATTACTTTGACAAACGGCACATAGTATTGTTTATTTTGTTATTTTTTGTCAATCTGTTTATGCGAATAAAGTGATTTCCACAAAAGAGAGAAAGAAAGAAGGATTCGAGTCGGAGAAAGGAATAAATGATTTTCATTCTTGGCTTGAGACAGTGCACTGTTTTCCCGGTGATTATAGCACTCCATCGGTAGTCTTGGTGACACGCGGGTCACCTCGCGAAAGCGCGCGGTTGACGTCATTTGATTGGCATCAGAGTGAAAAGCGCCAGGTACTCGCAGTATAAACACCTGCTGGGCTGGAAAATGTAATCAGCGGCTATTTCACAGCGGAGAAAGACTCGGGGGCTGAGCTGAGTTCCCCGCGCCAACCGATTGGAGGTCCTCTAATTAGATTTGTCCATCGTACCGAAACGAACAATTGGTGCTACCGAAGAGGCCACGCCCACTACTCGGCTATGCCCCAAGTAGCAGTGGCTACGTCACCGTATTGACACCGACAACTCGACGAAATTAGCATCCATCAAAACTGTCAAAGGAGCTGGGCCGTGATTGGTGGAGAGTGAGCCTATTTGCCTTCCACAATCAATAACACATGGGCATTGAAGGGATATTAGGCAAAGAATAAGGAGTGTTCCAGTGAAGAAGACGTTTATAGTTGTTCGCTGAAAGCCGTAAAGATTTATCATTTTTATCTACCTCCTATTCGAAGTGAACACTAAGCCATTGACTGAGAGTACACAGCATATTGAACTGTGATAACATAATGGAACCGACGACGGACTTGAGTCTTAAGGGCGGCATGGGTCCCGGTCACGGCTCTCATGTGCCCCCAGGTATGCACCAAGTTCCTCATTCACAGTCCTCCGGCCAGGGAGTCACACAAAATGGACAGAGTCCAGTTCAGCAGAATTCGTCCCAATCAGCGAAAAATCTCAACGAAAACCGGGTGAAGCGGCCCATGAACGCTTTCATGGTCTGGTCTCGGGGCCAGCGACGAAAGATGGCCCAGGAGAACCCGAAAATGCATAACTCTGAAATCAGCAAACGTTTGGGAGCGGACTGGAAGTTACTATCCGAGTCCGAGAAACGACCGTTCATCGACGAGGCGAAACGACTGAGGGCCCTACACATGAAAGAGCACCCAGACTACAAATACCGACCAAGGAGGAAGACGAAAACTTTGATGAAAAAGGACAAATACGCTATTCCAGGTATGTCCCCCGGTGCCCCAGTACAACAGGTGGGGAGGGAAATGTACGCTGTGAACGGGTATATGTCGCCGAATGGCTACCCCATGATGCACCACGACCCTCATGCCTACTCCACCCAAATGGGGCACATGTCGGGTCTAGCCCACGGACAATATGGAAATT
Source organism: Hanleya hanleyi (assembly GCA_036873755.1). Lineage (NCBI taxonomy): Eukaryota > Metazoa > Mollusca > Polyplacophora > Lepidopleurida > Hanleyidae > Hanleya > Hanleya hanleyi. The sequence continues at coordinate 144,320 of JAVTVY010038349.1, read as the reverse complement.
ACATCCCTGCTCAACCCATGTCTGGTCAAATGACGACGGGATCTTACATGCCAAACGGAACATCAGGCTATACCATGTCCATGGCGTCCATGGCTTCTCATCCTTATATGTCCGCGCATCATGCTGCTCATTCTCAAGTTCCACAACTCTCGCAGATAAAAAGGGAGCCGGGCAGCCAGGGCACACCTCCAGGTATTCGACCGGGTGGACCCCCGGGCGACTTGCGCGAAATGATCAGTATGTACCTTCCCGGGGATGGAAGCGACCCAAACGCACACGCCAGGTTACAACAAATGCAGAGTGCTCAATACGCACATCAAGTTACATCGAGCGAATCGGGGGTAAATAACACTGTTCCTCTGACTCATATGTAGACATTTCATTTCTAGGTATAGACTCTTGTGGTGAAAGTGTACTGACTTGAACAAAAAAATTATACAGGGATCGAAGTATATTTGACTGACGAAAACTTGTGTGTGGAGAAATACTATATATGAAAACAAAAAAACACTCGAAAGCTAAATGTGTGGTGTTTCGCAGGATGGAGAGAGAAAAAAAGCAACTCGGCAGGTGATTTCTTTCCGGGATGGAGAGAAGAGAAAGGACGACAGAAGGGACGGATAGAAAGAAGAGCTACCTATATGTAAAATATATATATGTACATGTTCTACTCAGTGAACCTGCCATTGACTTTGATGCACAGTACATAGTGTTCTCAACTTGACTGATATTGACAATTATAGTGTCTGGGATATAAAATTATTGAGTAGTTGCGAGAAAGTGCGATTGATATATTTTGACTGGAGCTTATATTCGGCTCAATCTGCGTTTGCAGACCTCGGCATAATTTTGTGACATTAAGAGTGTGTTGGCTTTTCAATTTCACTCAACGAATCATGCAACATGGTAATTTCTTTTTGTTGGCTGAAGTCGATCACTGTATACATGTAGCATAATTAAGTGACTTTATATATTTTTCGTTGCACCCCAGCATCTCATTGACCAATTGACTCGCAAATGTATTTCATGTGAACCATTGTTAATAATTCATAATTTTTTGAAGAATTTTGTACCTATTGTATTGTTGTCCTATGTGAACATGGGAGGAGTGAATCAAGACGTGAAAGTGAAAGGCAACGAAATGCGTGAATTGAGTAGAAGAGTGAGAGAAAGAGATAGTGAATGCGCGAATGTTAAAAGATCTATATATATAAATATATAAATATGTATATTTAGTTAAAAACTTACAGTAGTAATTCTTTGGTTGGAGAAATTGTACATTCCGTAAAAATTCACTCACGGATGCTAGTGTTAAAAATACGTGCATAATGTGAAACTGTCCTTTTCTTTATTATTGATACGTTTACACACGTTCTAAACATACGAGACATATCCGTGAAATTTTCGAACGCCTTTATTTAGTAAAGCACTCTGCTTTTAAGCGGACCAGATTACAGATTTTGCACCTTAAACATTCCAATGTTATTAGATTATATTTTGAAATTTCTTTGTTGCTGTCGACAAGTAGTTCGGTACATATCAACAGATCTGTTATTGTGGGTATATTTCTCTAATTTTATTTATTTTTTTTTTAAATTTAATTTAGGGAAATTACATATTCCCTGTTCTACACAATCCTATGTTCTGCTATATATAAGAAGTCTCCCTTCAGGAAATTTATTTTCTATTGTTGTTTCGGAGGGTTTTATACATTCGCTAAACCTGTATAGAGATATCCGGATGACAGTAAACAATGACTGCTCCCTGAACGACGCGTTTCATTTTTTGAAAAAGTCGAGAAAATAAAATTTAAAAACAAATCTGCAGCTATACATTTTATTTGTGTTCTTTAATTACGATCTTAGTTACAGTACTTATATAGGTGGTTCTTGCGTTGACCCATACCAGTCCTGTCCGTTTGGTGTTCTGTATCGGATATCAGCCGCACCTGCGTGGTTCGATTTTGAATATATGAAATATTATAATCATTGCCTGTAGCTTCATGTTATAATGTGGTTACAGAGTAACGAACTTAAAGGCTTAACATAGGCAGGCCTACTATAGGTTCCCGGATACTCATTTAGGATCAAATATCTACGTACACATTGTTCATATTCACAAAACTAGGTTAAATACCCGAAGAAAGATCTACATTGAAGTTGTCTGGGCCTATTCAAAATTACTGTGGAGGTTAATTGAACTTTAGCAAATTATATGCTAACCATACTGCCGTATATTGGTATTCGAAAAGAGAAAGGGTTTGTTTTAAGTCCGTTACAACATTGTTGGGGTGATAACCATGCAGTATTTGAAAATATCGAATTCGGCGATAGTATATGATGAACTTGAATACTAAACGCTCCCTCTTCTACCCTTTTCAAGTACCGGGATATTGGTAATAAACCCGTGTAGTCTGACCGTAAAGCGATTTCATATCTAGTACGTTATAAAATAAAGTGAATCTTCAGCCATGTAGCGATCGCGGTGACGATTCTTAACTAAATTACAGCGTTGCAAAATAACATTTAATGGTTGTCGAGGTATCTCAAAGCAAAAGAACAGTTAATGTGTATCTATTGCTGTTAAAATTAATATTGCCTTATTTTCACACTTAAACTAAAGTGCCTTGTTGTATGTAAGAGGTTGATAAAGGACTCCGTTATCAAAGTTTACGTTACAGAGCTGTAAAACAAAAGTTGAAAGTTTAGGAAAGGAGCGTGTGTACTCAGTACGGTGCGTGTCTGATATGCGGGAAATGTCTACGTATAGTTTGTACAACATCACACGCTCAGATCGTCGCTTTTTGCCTGGAGAAAACATATGTATGTAAGATAAGACAAACACAAATTAAGTGAGAGGGGAAAAAAATCCGAAAACAGGACAGAGTTTCGTGTCGGGTAAAACGCCCCAGGCCAAAGGCAGATGTTGAAATATATGGGGCAGAATTTTACCTGTGAGAGAAAGAACTAGCACAGCATGCAGGCTACGTTTCAGCTATACATATACGGGATATGATCGTGAAGAATAAATCTCGTACACTTGTATAATATTTGTTCTAATGAGTTTAGGAGAATACGTCGGGGATCTTTATAGGGGGGGTATTGTGAACGATATTCTATTAAAGTTAACTACTGACTTTAGCGTTTTATATTCGGTCGGCCACAAACTGGTGGAATTGAAATCGTGTAAGACCGGTCTGGTGTGTGATGTTATGTCGTCAGGGGGTCGTCCATGCCTGCACCAGTCGGGCACCAGATTAGTCTATATACCCCGGGCCTGACGCTGCATCTAGAATTACCCCTTCTATCGCACCTGTGTGTAGCCGAGAAGACCACGCTCAGAGCTGAGCTACCTATAAATTTACCTGAACAAGTAGTACCCAGTAGCCCGTATTTCTTATCATGCAATAGTACTTTGCCTATATACATGTATGAAGCAGTATATACTTAGATCTAACACAAGAATCCGGCTTTTTTTTAACTTCATCTTCATTCGTTTTTGGTTGAAAGTTGAGTTAATTGCTCTTTCTTTTTTCTGTGTTCCGCCGATGTTGATCTGTACGGTATTTCACGGTATGCTGCACATGTTTATAATTTGTCTTCCTATATCCTATATAATATTCTATGCCGAGACGTATAGCACTTCAGAAGTATCTTCTACTCTTTCTCCAAGTTATGTATTCGCTACAAACAATTACAGAGGGCTACATCGTGAACCCCCGTACGCTAATGGGCGGACTTGGCTAGGGAAGATGATCCCATTCACAGCGAGGCTTTGTTAAATTGTGTTGCCTTGTACAAATTTGAAATCAAATTGCGTAATTCCCTTTCTTAATATAGTTTATGTATAATGTACATCACTGGTAACCTCCCAGTGCTTGAATGTCCGAGTTTAACCACCAGTCTTTAAAAAACACGTTTAAGCTCCTATACCGTCTATAGGAAAACGATCGGTGGAGAAGATCACCGTCACCACCCACGAGATCTGTCTTAGTATTAAATTGTAACCTGTTAAATTCCGGACACACCGAATTCAAGTTAATTGCCCTCGCGTCTATGGGCCTGGGTTATTTACCGTATTCACCTGTAGCTTTGTTTTAACGAGATTCCAAGTGTTTTATCAGGCCGGTTTATAGCTGTGTGTTTTAGTACTATCAAGTCCGGAATGAAGTCATCGGCGAACCCTTTGATCTTGGGTACATTTACTTTCATGTTTGTGCGCGTATATATGAGCGATACAGGAAAGCACATATGTTCGCCCACCTACCCAACTTCCCCCAAGAATGATGCATATAAAACAACGCAAAAGACTACATTGCAAAGGCAACTCAACTTCGTATCGCCAATCGTTATAAGAAATGAATTCTATGATTATCTCCACTCAACTAAAATTTGACTAAAATGGACTGGTTCAACGTTTTACGCAGCACAACCGTCGTATAACTTTCGTTTAAGTGGTCCCAGGTTTAATCGGGTGTATATGAAACTGGGTGACGTTAGGAGGAATTAAGTCGCATTGGAACTCGTCGCATATTACAGTACGGTACCAATTAATAATTCATGACAGTAATTAAACGTTGGCAGAGTCTGTCATTTAGCTCCCGGGGAATAAGACAAGGGTACAGTAAATTATAATATAGCAAACTTGCCACTGATCGTCTACGCGTTAATATAGAAATTTATCTCTCGGCTGAAGACTGGAGTCCCGCTACATATCGCAATAGTTCAGTTTACAAGGTAACTGGGAGTTTATCTGCGTAGAGGCAATCTACACTGGTTGTCAAGTTGAGCCATGTAATACATTTTCCGAACTGGTATCGACATCGGCTCTTAAAATCGGTTTAACCCCTGGTCTGCTAAACATGGGTATATATGTGGTGTAGAGTCGATATCAGACATACAAACTTGAGAAAGTCCAGTTCGGGAAATATAACTCATTTTTTGCTTGGCCATACGGTGGGTTCTGGAATGAACTCGTTTCCAATCTGATGGTGTGTCATGGTAGTAGACTAAGGTACCACCGCCCCCCGTCACCTCCACCTCCACCTCCACCTCTCACTTCCTGTTCGCACCACAGCAGATTGCTGAGGGTTTTTTTTATGGCGGCAACCAACACGCAGTGCATACAGGCATATGCCAGGTGAGCACCAGGGAGTTTATAGGGTTAATAATTTGATCAGCTCCGATTTAACCTTCTCTCGTGTCTGTCAAGAATTAAAGTTTGTGCAGCTACTGGTATTCTACGACGCCTGCTGTAAATTAATTAAACATAAGGTAAAATGTACAGTTGCTAGATAGTAAATCGCTGATTCGAGAAATGGAGAAACAATAAAATTTAGTGTAGAAATTAGCTGTCAGTAAGAATCGAACTCCTGCAGGTTTGTTGCTGGGCTGGTGGTGTGTGTGGGGGGGGGGGGGGGGGCACGGGTACTGCTTGTTGCCCACCATTATGTGTCTTCAATTCCTTCAATTCTGGCTTCAATATCACTGGCTCTGTTAGTTTCGAAATAATGGTTTCTGCACTTTTGGGTATGCAAATGAGCCTTGCTGATGCCATACGGTGAACGCTGATTCTAGGTCTTGAGCGACACTTTTGGGGCTTGGATTGCGGTAATTTATAAAATATGATTCTATAGCAACCGGTAATCAAGGGTTTCGGAAATTTACAAAGTTGGTGGGAGTTTTCAATGAATATGAACAGCGTTTATCCTTCTTCCTGCATATCCAGTAATTATTATTTTATTACCTGCAGAATTTCTATGAACGTGCTGCTATGGTAACCATATTTCTGAAAATAATAATCTTCTGAAAAAAAGAAAAAAAAATTCTTTGTTCATAATGTTAGATATTAGCAGTACAACAATTATAAGCACCACATGAATGAAACTAGTACGCCTGAAATTATTGCGGCATGAATTTAGCGCATCACTTTGGGTTCACTTGATGACATCACCAAATCTCATTTGCATAAAATCTCCGAATCTCTTATTTTGCAATTTAAATTCAAGTACCTCAGCAAACGCCAGAATCCCCCTTTCCACTTTAATTCCAAGACAATATGATCGCGCCGGCGACCCGACAGGTGCATTGACGCGTGACTCCCGGTGTACATTTGTTGCTTCTCTGAAAAATGACGCTATACCGTTGGGGTTCCCCTTTAATAGTTTTAAAAGATCATATATCTTGTCTCCAAGTATCGAGGTACCTGTATTCACATGCACATGAAAATCAGTAATTCTTAGGAAAATTGCTCGGCATTTTATTGGCAATACATGAGTGTGTTTCTCCGTACATAGGACCCGATCAGCCCATGTTTGTCCCCACATCTTGACTTGCCGATACAAGCAGACAGGTAACCTGACACCCTGCTTAAACCCTCAGAAATAAGGCTCAATTTCCCGCATTCAGCCATTACGCTGCCCTGTGGGCCGGGCGACATATTGAATTCTATATTTAATCTATCAGTGCGGCACAAGGGCACAATTGGCCGGCGTTAATAATTAATACAGCATATCTCCAGTCGCGTGCATGTGGCATTTATAGATGTATCCTTTGCCGCATTTTACAATAACCCTAACCACGCCAATAGTATTGCACTTTACAAGTTGGAAATGAATATTGCTACAAATAAATTGCGATTTAACGGCTTTCACAGCATTTTAAAAATTGTCGTTTCATTTTATTGCTCAGACCTAAAATAGCCGTTATTTTCCCTTTTTCCAAGACTCTCGATAGGAAATTAAATAATATTTTCAAATTTATTGACGATTTAGCCTTGTTGACTGTTTAATTTTCATTAGTCTGTGGTATAACTTCCCTCTAATATACACTCGCCAAGCATTACAAGCTGTAGAATTCCCGTGTTAACACAACTAGAAAAATATAGCTTCGAAAACATTTATTTTGCTGCCTGTGACATTCCTAATGCTTGAATATAACCACAGATGGCTTTATATTTATGCCGAAATATATTGTTTGTTTATGTTTATATTGATGAATGGTTGCTGTAACCGAGATAAATGTCAACTCCATCAAAATGTTCACCGATCTGTAGGCCCTATCGGGCGAATTTCCTAAATTCTCTTAAATTTTAAAATTCACCCCATGACCGAACATGGCTAGAAACTTGTATACAAATATTCGCTTTCTTAAAATTGCTTTATTTTTAAAACACCTAGCATGTTATTAATATCTGATTTATGTACAAATTTGTGTTTCCTTATGACTAGATCGTCTGTACATATAAGGGCTATATGTGATAAAAAGCAAGGGTATAGCCTGAGGGGGAAATGTGCAGTAATTGCTCACTTCGCTAATATAACAATAGGATACAAACCAGGGGTTAAATTCAAATATTTCCTCATCCCCCATTTAATATGGTTTATTTGACGCCGTCACAGCTGGGAAAAGGGACTACTGTTGCGTAAACGCCATTGGAAAAATAATAAACAGAAGGATAAAATGTAAACAACAATAATCAATATATATGAATATCATCCAAAGAGTTAGCCTTCGCTGTATACTTATATGGTGTGTTCATATACAAGTATATAATTCTTATCCCATTCACCTACCAAACACTATCTACTTAATTGTCCTATGTATTAAAATATATATGAAAGTAGTTAAAAATATATATTCAGCGATATAATTCCATTAACCCTTGTGTTGCCATATATCGTGCACGGTACCGTAATATAAATATAGATAGCATTGACTCTGAAAACCTACAAGTTTAATCGTTAACATTGTGTACTATTTGCCTGTTCATAGTTACAACGAAATTGAAGGTAGATTCTAATATCGATAAAGGGTTAAATGGAACAAACTGCTAAAAAAAAGTTTTGAATGCAGCATGGAAACTTTAAAATTTCTAATTGAATTTTATGGTTATTCATTTTATCATACATTAATATATTTTTATAACCCAAATATATACTATACACTTTCTCCGTTAATGAAATCTCACCAAAAAAAAATACCTTTTTCGTTTTGCCTCGATTTACCGATTCATTTTATTATTTCATGGATATATCTAAATAAGTTGCTTACAATTTCAGCTATCGAAAATTATATTTTTGTCCAAATTAATTAAAGCAATAATTTTCAATATTGATCTGTTATAATCCACCTCTTCCATTCTCTCAACATTTTATGGGCGAATTTGCAATAGGTAGCTTTATCTATGGAAGATGTGGTTGTCGGAGGATCGAAGAGTGGATTCGCAGTAATAGCAATTTCTTGTCACCATTATCCTCGGGTCTTTGTTTTTAATTTGCTGACTTTATTGGCTGAAGGGCGATTTAGAGCTGCAGTTTGCCGTCTTTTGTAGGACTCCAGGGATACCGTTTATCACCCGATGCTGGCTGAAGGGGATGAGATGCGGTGAATCCACGGATGACGGCGATGCAGTGTGATGCCATCAAGTTAGCGGGAGGAGAGATATCGAGAAGGAACAAAATGAAAGAAAACGCCGGATCTCGACGAAACTTTGCAACTTATTGGACACATAGCGAGATCATTTGATATTGCGGGATCAGATATGCCAAGGTGGTACGAAGTGTAAGCCGGGTGTGGATCTCAACGAAACTGCTTCCAAACTCACGAGTGCATGTGTGGTGGGGAAAAGGGTAGCGGGACCGAAGATAAGAAGGTACGAATTAGACCCTAGAGATGGATATCGACGAAACTTTATCAACACTTTCTGTAAATAATCCCATTCGACACCATTAGATATATCATACCTAAGCACTCTAGGATGTCATTCAAGTATAAACTACAAAAAACAAACATCCTAGTGTTCTAACACACAAAAGTTGATTCAGGCTGCCACTCAATACCGGTAGTCATTTCCCTTTCTTTTCCTACATTGAATTTGGCATCTCGACACAAAAGACGTAGCACTATGTTTTCATGCGGATTTAGCAAAGAGTGCACGGTTCGGACTGATTTTGATAGTACGTTGGCGGTTTGCTATTGTCAGAGTCGCAGCATGTTTTCATCGAGAATGAATTAAATCCACGTGAATTCCTTCGCATACTCCTGAGCATGTCTGCTAAATACAATAATAATAATATTAGTGAGGGGCTCGATGAAATAAGTGGTTCCAATAGCCGATTAAAAATAGGAGAGAAGATTAGGTCGGGTAACCCCCAACATAGGCACAGGTACAATGAAATCTAAAAGGTCATGGCGTCTTGCTGTCTGCCTTGCGCAACTACTTCTCAAGATGGTATTACTACAGTAAAGAGGAAAGCCGCAAAAAAATTCTTTTGTTGTCAAACTTTGACACAATCTTGAAAAGTAATTATGCACTTGGCTTCAATATAACAAATTCAGAATTGCACCGTAGAAAATTAAACTTTTCACTCAAAACGCGGGACTTCCAACAACATCGCTCCCATACAGTTCACCTCAGAATGTGCTCCCCGTGGCTCGCACTAGGTTATTAGCCTATTTTAATTTCAGCATGTAAGAGGATTTATTTTCCTTACTTACTGCGGACTTTTTTCACTTATATTTATTTACTCAGTCAAGTAGGGAAATTCAACGCTTCAATTTAAAATTGATCTTAGCTTGATAGATTACATATTCTCCGCAGGTACAAATATATCCACACCTTTCCTATAACCGTGGTATATTTCTTCCCACCCGCAATACACCGCTATCTCCAGCTGGGTCTACACATGGGTTATGGCTGACACGTACAGTCTTACAGGGCCATGCCATCTACCATGAAATTTTAATTCAGAAATAATTAGGGTTTGTCAAATGTTGACTTTCTTTCCCAAGAAAGCGCCTCAAACTGTGGGATGTGCAAATATATGGTTAAACAATCTACCAAGTGTTTACAAGCGTGCCTCCAAGAGCAGTAGCTCAGCCCCTCGTGTAGATACAGAAATGTATACTAGTACGGCAGCTTGCGTGGGGACTAACGGCTTGTTTAACGTGCAGAGGATCAAACAATGTACCAGACTCGTTATAAAGATCGTTTATAGTTTCTCAGCATATTTTAGAGAAAGCAAAAAAAATTAGTAATTGTAGTGTACGTAACTTTTCTCACGGACATGAAAAACAAACTTCTTGCCGGTTTTTACGACTACAGTCAATAGAGGTGCAAGCATAAATTTTCATGACGCAAGTTTTGAAGTTTTATGTATTTATGTTGCTAAACATGGATAAAACCTGCTCCGAAACAAAAATATGTTCAGCCCACATTATGTTTTTGGGGGACACCGGTAGAACAACATGTAGGAACACCCCTAAAAGCGGAGAGATCAACACTGTAGATCTAGTTATTAGTTCTTTCACAATCGTCCCAGATATAACGGTTAAATCTGGTTTAATTTAAATAAAATGTATAAACATTTATTACCAATAGCCTGATTTCGCCATGTATTCTCTTTATACCAACACATAGTTGTCCTGCATTATCTGATGCTCGTTTGGAGTTTCACATGTTGACTCAGAGTAGCTCTGTATTCACATATGCTCAGCCAGAGTAGCTCTGTATTCACTTATGCTCAGCCAGAGTAGCTCTGTATTCACTTATGCTCAGCCAGAGTAGCTCTATATTCACTTATGCTCAGCCAAAACAACTCTATATTTTCTTATGCTCAGCCAGAGTAGCTCTGAAATCTGTTACTCTCTAAAAAAACTTGAGTGAACTGTTCCACTCAAGTTTGAGTGAAATGTACCTGTTCACTCAAACTTGAGTTACTTTTCACTCAACTTGAGTTACTTTTCACTCAACTTGAGTTAAACCACTCAAGTTCACTCAACTTGAGTGGGATCAATTTCCACTCTTATACTTGAATGAATGTCACTCATGTTGGATGCATTTAACTCAAGTTGAGTGAAAAGTAACTCAAGTTGAGTGAACATCTCACTTAAATATTGAGTGGGATCAATTTCCACTCTTACTTGAATGAAAACTTTCACTCAACTTTTTTAGAGAGTATACTCAGCCAAAACAACTCTCTATTGTCTTATGCTCAGTCAGAATAGCTCTATATTCTATTATGCTCGGCTTAAACAGCTCAAATGATCAGCCAGCAGCTTTGTATTCACCTATGCTCAGCCAAACAACTCTATATTCGCTTATGCTTTGCCAGAGTAGCTCTGTGTACTGTTATACTCAACCAAAACAGCTATATATTCTCTCATGCTCAGCCAGGGTAGCTCTTTATTCTGTTATACTCAGCCAAAACAGCTATATATTCTCTTATGCTCAACCAAAACAGCTCTATATTCTCTTGTGCTCAACCAAAACAGCTATATATTCTCTTATGCTCAACCAAAACAGCTATATATTCTCTTATGCTCAAACAAAACAGCTATATATTCTCTTATGCTCAGCCAGGGTAGCTCTGTATTCTGTTATACTCAACCAAAACAACTCTATATTGTCTTATGTTCAGTCAGAGTAGCTCTATATTCTCTTATGCTCGGCCAGAGTACCTCTGTATACTGTTATACTCAACCAAAACAGCTATATATTCCCTTATGCTCAGCCAGGACAGCTCTGTATTCTGTTATACTCTGCCAAAACAGCTCTATATTCTCTTATTCTCAGCCAGAGTAGCTCTGTATTCTCTTATGCTTTACCAATAGATCTGCATTCTCTTATGCTCAACCAAAACAGCTCTATATCCTCTTATGCTCAACCAAAACACCTATATATTCTCTTATGCTCAACCAAAACAGCTCTATATTCTCTCATGCTCAACCAAAACACCTATATATTCTCTTATGCTCAACCAAAACAGCTATATATTATCTTATACTCAACCAAAACAGCTATATATTCTCTTATGCTCAACCAAAACCGCTATATATTCTCTTATGCTCAGGCAGGGTAGCTCTGTATTCTGTTATACTCAACCAAAACAACTCTATATTCTCTTATTCTCAGCCAGAGTAGCTTTACCAATAGACCTGCATTCTCTTATGCTCAACCAAAACAGCTCTATACTCTCTTATGCTCAACCAACACACCTATATATTCTCTTATGCTCAACCAAAACAGCTATATATTCTCTTATGCTCAACCAAAACAGCTATATATTCTCTTATGCTCAAGCAAAACCGCTATATATTCTCTTATGCTCAGTCAGGGTAGCTCTGTATTCTGTTATACTCAACCAAAACAACTCTATATTCTCTTATACTTAGACAGAGTAGCTCTGTATACTGTTATACTCAACCAAAACAGCTATATATCCCCTTATGCTCAGCCAGGACAGCTCTGTATTCTGTTATACTCCGCTAAAACAGCTCTATATTCTCTTATTCTCAGCCAGAGTAGGTCTGTATTCTGTTATACTCAGCTGAAACAGCTCTATATTCTGTTATGCTCAGTCAGAGTAGCTCTGTATTCTGTTATACTCAGCCAAAACAGCTCTATATTCTCTTATGCTCAACCAAAACAGCTCTATATTCTCTTATACTCAACCAGTAGATCTGCATTCTCTTATGCTCCAATAAACAGCTCTATATTCTCTTATACGTAGCCAGAGTAGCTCTGTATTCTCTTACGCTCAGCCAGAACAGCTCTATATTCTCTCATGCGCTGCCAGTAGATCTAGGTCTATATTCTCTTATGCTCAGCCAATAGATCTGCATTCTCTTATGCTCCGCTAAAACAGCTCTATATTCTCTTAGGCTCAGCCAGGGTAGCTCTGTATTCTCTTGTGCTCCGCCAAAACAGCTATATATTCTCTTGTACTCAACCAGTAGATCTGCATTCTCTTATGCTCCGCTAAAACAGCTCTATATTCTCTTGTGCTCCGCTAAAACAGCTCTGTATTCTCTTGTGCTCCGCTAAAACAGCTCTATATTCTCTTATGCTCCGCTAAAACAGCGCTGTATTCTCTTGTGCTCCGCCAAAACAGCTCTATATTCTCTTATACTCAACCAGTAGATCTGCATTCTCTTATGCTCCGATAAACAGCTCTATACTCTCCTATACGTAGCCAGAGTAGCTCTGTATTCTCTTACGCTCAGCCAGAACAGCTCTATATTCTCTGATGCTCAGCCAATAGATCTAGTTCTATATTCTCTTATACTCAGCCAAAAGATCAGAATTCTCTTATGCTCCGCTAAAACAGCTCTATATTCTCTTATGCATAGCCAGGGGAGCTCTGTATTCTCTTGTGCTCCGCCAAAACAGCTATATATTCTTTTATGTTCACCCAGCGTTTATGTATTCTGTTATGCTCACACTGCTTAGCTAAGCCTTATCTTATGGTCACCATTATTAATCATCATGTATTCATTAATGCGCACCTACAATGTTTTGTATTATGCTTACACATTGTTGCTCTGTATTCTGGTTGACATACAACAGGACAGCCAAAACAGCTCTATATTTCCTTATGCTCAACCAGAGCAACTCTGAATAAATGCGCAGACAGAGCAGCTCTGTATTCTCGTATGCACACATAGCAGCTCTGCATTCAATTATGGGCACACATAGCAGCTCTGTATTCACTTATGAGCACACAGAGCACCTCTGTATTCTCTCATGCTCAAACAGAGAAGCTCTGTATCCTCTTATGCACACACAGAGCAGCTATTTTCTCATGCGCACACAGAGCAGCTCTCTATTATCTCATGCTCACCAAGACTCGCTCTGTATTCTCCTTTTGTCATCCATAGCAGATCTGTTTTTGCCTTCTGCTCACCCAAATTGGCTCTATTCTTTCACGTCCACCATACTCAACAGCCGTTCTGTATATTCCTGTGTTCACCCCGAATAACTCCGTATGCTCTTATGCGCACACAGTGTAGTTTGTATTATCGTATGCGCACACAGAGTAGCTCTGTATTATTTTATGTTCACCCTGCTCACACATAGTCGCAATGTATTTTACTTGAGCTCACTTGCAAACCGCCTTGTCGAGTTTTACTCGGGGTGTACGGATTGATGCAAGTGATTAGCCAATGGAAGCCATACAAACTATGTGTAGGTTGAAGGATAATCATGTCATATGATTGTCCAAATTCGTTGTGTATTCTTGTATGCTCGCACAGATTTATCCGATATTTTCATATGCTCCTCCAGACTTCCCTGACATTTTCATATGCTCACCCAGTTTCCCTGTATTCACCTTTAATTGCCCAGAATATGTTCTCGTATGCTCACCCAAATTCGTGCTATGTTTTCGTATGCCCAACCAAAGTCGCCCTATATTCTCGTATGCCCATGCAAATTCGTCCTATATTCACGTATGCTCACGCAAAGTCGCTCTATATTCTGCTATGGTGTCCCAAATTCGTGCTATATTCGCGTATGCTAACCCAAAAGTCGCTCTTTATTCTCGTATGGTCTCCCAAATACGTGCTATATTCTCGTATGCTCAACCAAAGTCGCCCAATGTTCTTGTATGCTCGCCCAAATTAGAACTATATCTCGTATGGTCGCACAAAGTCGCCCAATTTTCTCATATAGTCGCCCAAAGTCGCCCAATATTCCCGTATGTTCACCCAAATTCGAACTGTATTCTCGTATGCTCGCCCAAAGTCGCCTTATGCTATCTTATGCTCACACAGGTTCACAACATTCTCTTATCCCCGTCCAACACAGTGAATATACATTTGGAAGCTATTCAGCGTTCTGTATCGCTTACATGTTGACAAAATATAGACGTCAGATCAGATATCCAGCGGTCAGCCGTTGTTTGCAAAGAATCTATACGTCAGTAATCACATCAACGCGGTATGACGTTCTAGGATATCGACACCCAAATCCATGTAGGTATAATACAACTTTCTTCGAAGAGAGAAGTATGCGCGAAATCAGTCAAATCAAATATGGACATTTTTATGCGTCACTTTGACCCCGGTATACGAGTACAGTGGGCGGTAACTGCCATTGCCCAGAGTTGTATTGAATCCGGATATTAATATCTGAGTAGCCAGGTTTTTGTTTTGACTCCGATGTCGTCTGAGTACTTAGATCAAAGGTATTTTCTCACCAGCGAGCTGGATTGTTTTCTCGCCCACCGATATAAATTGTCATTTTCTATAGAGTTGTGGCTTTAGGAAATTCGAATCGGCAGGATCCTGGGGAATAAAACTGTGACCACTGCTTATTGACTGAAGTTATGATTGGCATACAAAAGTACGTCTCAGTAATAAACTTTAAGGGGGTCCTGGCACCAATCAGGCGTTCGATGGTCGGACGGATACACGAGACTGGTCAGCTAGTCTTTAAGATTCCAGCTAGAGCAGAGGATGTTTCTGGCGTTAGAGGTTCCCACATTCACGACATTATCGGTCCTGGATCCCACATTCACGAATGCATCGGTCATGGTTCCCATATTCACGAAGGTATCCGTCATGGTTCCCATATTCACGAAGATGTCGATCATGGTTCCCCGTTCACGAAGGTATCGATCATAGTTCCCATATTCACGAAGGTATCGATCATGGTTCCCACGTTCACGAAGGTATCGGTCATGGTTACTACATTCATAAAGGTATAGGTCATGGTTCTCGCATTCGCAAAGGTATCCGTCATGGTTCCCATTTTCACGAAGGTATCGGTCATGGTTCCTACGTTCACGAAGGTATCGGTCATGATTCCAACGTTCAGGAAGGTATCGTTCATGGTCTCCACATTCACGAAGGTATCGGTCATGGTTCCCACATTCACGAAGGTATAGTACATGGTATTTTTATAATGTAGTAATATATACTAGTAGTTGTAGGCGGCAGGGTTGTGAATAATTGAATCATTTTATAGGGGAGGACTACAGTGAGAATAGACGATCCCAAAACGATCCCTTCTGATACAAGTAACCATTCTTCATAAATGTACTTCGTAACTAACTTATTTGCCGTTACCCTGGGCCTAAAATACAGCGTCCATTGAATACAGCGTCACAGCTTATGACTTGAAAAGGTCAGTGGTTTGAAGAAAGGGAAATCATTATATCTTGCTGACGTCATTACTGACGTCATTGGAAACTGTTGACTGCTCTTCTTCTTGAAAAAAACGGGCTGATACATGTTCATGTATATTTAGAATCCATACCTGTTTGTATATTGATGCTTATAGTGACGTGTGAATACGGTCGGTTATGGACGAGATTGTCTACTGAACGTCCGATCCGACGCCCCGTGCACTCACTAACACACCTGTCCGTAGCCCTCCTACACCTAATTTCTCTCCGCCTCGATCCGTTTAATTTATTTGTAAAATTTGCGAGATTACCAGACTGGTTCCTCTCGGAGATGAGCTGGTCCCCAGGACTTTTGAACCCAAAGTCAGTATAGGTCAGCAGCTTCAATTTTACCGATTGCTCCCGCATCGCTTTATTGAATCTACTTAGGGGAATATCTTCGATTCCATTTGCACCCAGTCCAGGAAGCTTTGCAGCGAGACACGAGCTCCAACTACTCCCTGTGGTACGCTACCCCTTTTATGACTGCGAGCAGAGATGAGCCGGCTTCCGTCATCATGAATTGATCGTTCGTTTGACTGATGACACAAATTGCTCATGAAACAATAATGAATTAATTTCTCCTTTCTCTAACTTGTTTTATTAACCCGGGAGGCTCATTAGCAGTCGTTTTTGTCTTCAGGCTCATCTAACCTGGCCAGACTTCTGGAAAATATCGTTACACGGCCCGTCAAATTCCGGAAATTTGCTTTCCCCTTTAATTCGCAATACGAACGCATCTGCAATCCAATAAAACAGAACATGCGTGTATCATCGCCGAATTGGACTTTCACCGACCAACTTCTCAGCCTGGGCTTTTATCCTTCTGCGTTCCTCTACTGCTGTTAATGCGACAGTTCAAGTCATTTGGCATATTCTCGGTGAAGTTTTCTGTTATCTTATTTTACAGTTTAGGCATACCTAAAGTTTGTCTATTTTAATTAGTGGTCTACTTTGGGTCAAAAATCAGTTGTTAACTCCGCATAATTTTTTTTTTTTTTTTTTGCGGTGTGAATAACTAGTCGAACGCTATAAAATGACTACCATTACTCGGTGACTTTGTAATTCGCTCCATATAAAACCCCAGTACTGTTGTTTCATGTACCGGGGCTCAATTACATAAGGAGACGTCATAATGTATTGGTATTCACTTACACAAAGGTCAATAATGCCGTGTTCGGTCATAGAGGTGTGTGCAGTTTATCATTCGGCAATTTCACTGTGAAAGGAATATAAGCGACAAGCCCTCAGACCGCCTGTTTTACTTTATACGGCATAAATGACCTTTGTTAACTCGAACACGAATACATTATGACGTCTCCCTATGTAATTGAGCCCGTTTCATGAAACTACAATAATGGAGTTTTATATGGAGAGAGTTACAAAGTTATTTCAAGCGTGATATATTATCAATATGACGAAGTAATGTTAGTCATTTCGTAGAGTTCAGTTCGTTATACACGCTACAAAATGTATGCAGCGGTAACTATTGAGTTTTGAAAACCCCCAAAGAAGATGACTAATTAAAATGAACAGACCTTAGTTGCAAAGAGCGTGATGTAGGAGGGTTAGCTGAGCGATGATAACCTATAGTATTCTACATATTATTCAAAATGGAGCAGAATTGATCTGAATGGAAATTCCAAATGCATCAATGGATATCTTTCTGCATGGTGTGCAAGATTTGATTGGCCAATTTAAATTTTTAAAGGGAAATCCAATGTTTTCATTGGAAGAACATCCAGCCAATCACGGAGTTTCTGCAAAGGCACATTAGCCAATATCCATACAGAGTTACGGCCCCTTCATTCCTAAGGTGTAGATTTGCCAAGCGTCTACCATTTTGTCCGCGAAAACGACTTACGCAATTCTCCGAGCAGGGCAATTCTGAAATATGACAGCGCGGAGATCGCTCTATATCTGACGAGAGTACCAGAAGTGTTCCGAAGAATATATCTCAATTGGGCAGCACTATAATTGGACCTAATATCACCAGAGCCCTATTTTAAGCAAGTTGACAAGAACATTAAACGAACCCATGATCAGTTGTCAACAAAATGGTCACCTTGCTATCACACTGAATTACAGACAACGGTACTTTGTTTTTTAATTGAACATTTCTTCATATCGAAATGAAAAGGTCACACGCATCTATAGCACTGTGAAATGAACTATCACTGTATTGATTATCGGTATGTGACATGTACGTTTGTGAGATGATGTTTGGGTTCAGGGATACACTCTTAGAAATATTCAGCGAATAATCCTGAACAAATTTTGCACACACATAACTCAATTTCATGGATTTTACCTGAAATCCAGGGATCATTTCCTGAAATTCAGGTATATCAGTCATGAATTAAAGCTAAATTACCTGAATTTTTGGAAGATTTTACGTACCTGAATAGGGTCGGGAACGTACTAATCAGGGTGATAAAATCGCCCGAATTTCAGGGAAAATCCTCTCATTCAGGGATCTTTTTCCTGAAATTCAGGTAATCAGCGCTGAATTTCAGCCAAAACCCCTGAAATTGGGTTGCGGATATACAACCTGATCAGTTCAGGACTTTTACCTGAATATTTCTGAGAGTACAATAAGTGACATCATTAACCCCGTTCGGATATTGCCCATTTGCATCTTCATTTTTCTTCACCAATAATTCTGGACATACATGATCACTCGATTTGTCGTATTCCTACGTTTAACTTAATTATAATTTTGTCGAAGAATTCGCGAATTTCCACGGCGGCGTCCAAACGTATTCAGTTGCATTTATATGACGATTTTTTTTCTCCAACAGACTGGCAAACTTCTGCAACAGGTTTCTTCTGCGAAACGTAAAACACAATATTCTCATTTCGGAGATTGATGGACCTTGCTGGAACATGATTGAGAGTACTGCAGTGTAGATTAGCTCATCGAGGGTTCAAGTCTCACATCGTCTTGTCTCGTCTTCCTTAACAGCATGGTCATCATCCCTGTGACGTAGCGAACATTACTTATGTAGGTAGCTGTTGATTTGCCAGCACGCGCTATGTTGACATTTCACCCTTGTCGTAATGCCGGGGTATTGGAATGGCCCACGAACAAACAAAACCAACACTGGGCTAGCACGAAGAGAAATGTGCCAGGTAATTAACATACAAAGTGCAAAAATGTGGCCCGATTAAGAAGACATGTAAAGGACAAACAAAATCGGGATTTCTAGGGGTCTTATAACGTAAAATGGGGGTGGATGGGGATGGCTGATGTTAAAGTGAGTTTTAAGAGGAGAGGAGTCGCCACAATTTTAAAAACAACAACAACAACAACATTTGTTTTATTCCAGCTCAGGGCAGCAATTTGATACAATTATGTTGATGAACAGTGGATATTGGTGATCATAGCCTTAGAAATAGATACCTCACATTCATATTTATGTCATCTTTTGATTGATGTTGTCGTTGTTGTTAACATTTCGATTCTGCAGAATTCCCCCCCCCACAACTGAATCTTTTAGATTTTATTATGAAAGTCATTAAAATAACAATTTTGCAATAGCCTGGTTGATGGGTGGGGGAGATATTTTCAGTTCATTTTGGCCTTAAGTTGAGCTATAATTACATTGTCGTTAAATCACATGCCTTGTAATTATCTGGGATTCCCCAGATTTTCTTCCCGCAGAAGGAATCATAAGTGTTTAATATTAGCCAGTTATTCATGTTATAGGAGGAAAGAATGGTGTGCCTTGATCATAATGCTGCGACCGAGACCGTAATCAACGCAGTACACCATAGCAGGACTACAATACCTGAGATTCCTGACCTGACCTCGTGTTTATATTGAACCTTTTGCTTACCCAACGTACCTATACCGTGTAGGTATATATATGTATATCGTATACACTTTACTGACATAATTGGGTAACACGGCTGACTATCGATGACCTTGTGCAATTCGTGCGTAACAGCCGTTTGAAATTTTGCCAGAACATGGTGTGGTCAACCAGCGAACTCTGGTAACATATTGTATGACATAACTTTCATATCACAGATGATTACGCCTGTAGTGGGATCCATCCCCAGACCAGTATCTAACAGCCCACTAGTTCCACAACACAGAACTATGAGCGTCAGTTCCGACATTTAGTAGCAAGCTGTCGTCCACAAAGGAATATCCGCGTCTATAATCGAAAGTCCGTATTCACACGACACTGTTAGCACCAAGCACCACAATCTGAGCAGCACCACAATCTGAGCAGCACCACAAGCACCACAATCTGAGCAGGCCCAAGCTATCTGTTGATCCTTGTGAGAAAGAAAACTTCCAACTGATTTTTCCAATGATGCCAGAAGTTTACCTTAACGGTCTGGAAATCCATTTGGATGAAATAAAAATACCGACAGTGATACGGATATAACGATGACGGGTGTCTACATGAACATTCACAGACAGAACATCACAGAAATCAGTCTTCATCCTTGGGGTGTGTTGGAATACACTGCAGTCAGAATATCGGCCTGTGGGGTCAGAATATCGGTCTGTGGGGTCATAATATCGGCCAGTGGGGTCAGAATATCGGCCTATGGGGTCGGAATATCGGCATGTGGGATCAGGATATCGGCATGGGTAGTCAAAATATCGGTCAGTGGGGTCAGCATACCGGCATGTGGGTCAGAATATCGACATATATTTCAGACTATCTGCCTGTTTTGTCAGAATACCGGCCTGTGGGGTCAGAATATCGGCATGTGGGGTCAGAATATCAGCAGGTGTGGTCAGAATATTGACATGTTTTTATCAGAAATCGACCTCTGGTGTCACAATATCGGCCTTTGTGATCAGAATATCGGCATTTGGGGTCAAAATATCGGCATGGGTAGTAAAAATATCGGAGTATTAGCCTAAAGTGGCGTGCATATTATAATAAATGCCAGTAACCCTAAGGTGACGTGTACATTACGATCAATGCCAGTAACCCTAAGGTGACGTGTACATTGTTATAAATGCCAGTAACCCTAAGGTGGCGTGTACATTATTATAAATGCCAGTAGCCCTAAGGTGACATGTACATTGTTATAAATGCCAGTAACCCTAAGTTGACGTGTACATTATTATAAATGCCAGTAACCCTAAGGTGACATGTACATTATTATAAAGGCCAGTAACCCTAAGGTGACATGTACATTATTATAAATGCCAGTAACCCTAAGGTGACATGTACATTATTATAAATGCCAGTGACCCTAAGGTGACGTGTACGTTATTATAAATGCCAGTAACCCTAAGGTGACGTGTACGATATTATAAATGCTAGTAACCCTAAGGTGACGTGTACATTATTATAAATGCCAGTGACCCTAAGGTGACATGTACATTATTATAAATGCCAGTAACCCTAAGGTGGCATATACAGTATTATAAATGCCAGTAACCCTAAGGTGGCATATACAGTATTATAAATGCCAGTAACCCTAAGATGGCATATACATTATTATAAATGCCAGTAACCCTAAGGTGGCATATACATTATTATAAATGCCAGTAACCCTAAGGTGGCATATACATTATTATAAATGCCAGTAACCCTATGGTGGCGTATATATTTATTATAATCGCCAGTAACCATAAGATGACTTATACATTATTATGAATGCCAGTATCCAAAGGTGACATAACATTTTTGTATTCGCGCGTCCAAAAACTGATCTCGAATCTTTGCACTCGCAAAAAACAAAAATTAAATTCAAGCCCTAATAACCCGTTTTACAGTACTTTGTCATTTTCCTTTAGTTTTTAGCCCTAATGACCCGTTTTACAGTACTTTGTCCTTTTCCTTTAGTTTTTTTTTAAATTTATGCCCATATATTTTGCGTGAACATTGTCATACACATTATTGTCATACACATATATACGAGATATACGACACATATATCTTAGGTTTTCTAATACGAGGATGCGAGACCCATATTTTGAGAGCCGTCCATAATGAATTACCACCACTTTCTAGCAGTTGCGTGGTATTGTGAGGTCAAGGATACTTCATACAATGTAATGATCCCAATCTTGGAACACAGTGCTGTCCTACGGAATCTCCCCGTATTGCACAGTTGCTTTCATGGATGATCTTGTGCTGTAGAATAGTCAGGAAAGAGCCGGTCTCTGATTGTGTGAGTGCTTGAACTACGGTCATGTCTGTCTATTCATTGATTGGGAGATACATTGCCAATCTTATAAGCAAAGCTTCAATACCGTTGTAAACATTATTATAAATTCAATGGTATGCTCTTTATAGGGCGCTGTGATCAGCAATAAAGATTCTATTCTATTCTATTGTCCGCTCATTTCACCGATTCATTCCACTGAAGTTGGCGATCATCAACGAGATGCTCGTAAACAACTCTCATCGGCATTTCAGAATATTGACCTATCTTTGTCACAGACTGCAGAAATATATGCAAAGAGAACCACATTTATATATAGTCAAGCATTGTTTTGCCGCGTCCACACTCGCAACCCTACACTAACATGATTGTTTTTGATGGAAAAAAATCTATAACCGCTCTCAGAAAGATCTTCTTAAAAAACTCATCATATTGGCACTCTTATCGGGTTTTGTTCATATAGGAAACCGGAAATGGTTAACTTCAAAATGAAGAGATCCCACAATCATGGAAGCTGTATTTCTTTTGTCGAAGTCTAACTATATGTAGACTGCAGGTGTGAAGGGAATATTAGTCAAAGAAAATCTAGTCCGCCCTTCTAAGAGAAATCGCATTTATGATTCACGTGTCTGGAAAGCAAGTGGAATTAGTAATCGAATTTAAACCCAGAGAGCGGACTAAAATCCACTATCTGTCTAAATTTATTTTTCACACCGACTGTCATTTTACCAGTGCCCATATATTCGCGAATCATTTGTCAGTATTGTGGTCATAGATGAAAGGGAAGCCAAATTCTGTAGCCCTCCAGCTTAGGGCAGCATGGTTTGTACCATGTTTGTCTGGCACAGGAGGTAGATTAAAGTGCCAAACAAATTAAGCTCTCTGACGATCCATTGTGGTCACCAATGTCTGTAGAGCCAAATTTTCAAAATTCGAAATTCAAATTTGTTTGTAGTTTTGGTTAGGTTTTTGTTAGGGTTAGGGTTTTGCTAGGGTATGTTTGTTTGGGTCATCGTCGCCGTGTGGCCAATAAGGTTAGGTGCAACTTCAAACAACCAACCACATTCTGTAACTTTCGTCTTCCACTTTGTGTGAAAATCGTAATAAGATGGTAAAAATATTGCTAAATTTACATATACGCTAGGAATTGTAATCGGCGTTCTTGCGAACGTTCGATTTAAGTGAAATAATTTATCACACCATATTGTTCTTGGAAGAGACCATAGTTCGATTCAAATATTTATTCTTGCTTTGACTGAGTAAAGTTTTGTCGATAGTCCTTAGTTTATGCAGTTTGCTTTATATTTTATGAATAGCGAGATACTGATTATCATTATTTATACAACACGTTATATAATTGTTTCATTCTTTTCCAGTGATATTTCACTGTTTATCCTGCGGTGTGAATGTCGACATCACTATATACATTGTTACTAACCCTCCTGGCTAAAATATGCTTAGCACACACATCAAACTGTGGCAGCACTATGCTATTATCTATTGAATTGCGACAATGGTATAGATAATAAAGCGGTGTAATAATAACGCCGATGAATTGTGTACTGCACAGGAACATAAATGCCTTTCAGAACACGTCAAACTAATTATGAGAGCCATATACTAGTAACACTATCCGTTGAACAATAACAGATACTTTCCCACTATCAGATGTAACGTACGTGGCTGTCCAATATCAGTAGACTAAAACAGATACCATATATATCGTTTTAGTAGCCCCTATGGCGTTTAGTTTACAGATAAGTTCTTTAAAATGCTGTCAGTTGCTCTTGAAGGTGAACCATTTTCGAATAGAGATTCATTCGTTTATTTATTTTTTGTCGGTTTTTTTTGTACGGTGTCCTGTAATCTTTACCGTGAGAGGAGGGAGGATGAGTTCGTTGGGAAAACTCTGGGAGAGACTGAGTGGTCGTACATGTTCGAAGGACTAAAGGGAGTGTCATCGTCAATATGGTGAGACCTTAAACTTTTACTTTATCAGAGTTCAGAATCTCGCGGCTTAATTACTCGCATACCATTCCGTTGCTCGGTTAATTATCTGCCTAAAAGGGGAAATTGCAACAAGTTAAAAACTGAGCGAAATCGAGCAAAAATACCTCGTCTACATTTACCCAGTACAAACTTTAAGATGATGGAAAAAAAAATATTATACTAATGACATTAATCAAAATGTGTTTCTCGATCTAGATCTTAGCGATATAGCGAGACGTTAATTTACTGAGAAAAAGCATCCCGGCTTATCATCACCAAGCCGTTGTCATAGTTACCCTATCATCATTGAGTAGTTCACAGCATCATTTTTTCAGCTGACTTCAAAACGAAAGTTAGTTTAGAAATTTACATTGGTATAACTGAATCTAATTTTTTGGTAAGGTCGTAGGTGATGTTTTTGAAAGAGGAATCAGAACTATCTAATCAGAAATATCCATTACTCGTTGAGGAAGAACGATTGAATATAGCCAGAGGGTTTGTGCTTCGGATATCTTGGAATTCAAACTGTATGGAGAAGACAACATTTGGAAAAGTATACAGAAGTCCAAAAAGTAAAGAATTATTTTTTAAAATGTCTCGAACATTAGAAATACGGCAAAGCTGACCAAATTGTGAACCCCATCATTGGCAAATTTCAGCCAATCAGAATGCTCGATATGTAATGTTCGATCGGTCCCTATAGCATCACGCGAGTCACTTGACTCTTGTCAACATTACCTTCACATAGCAGTTATGTACGTATTAACTGCTGTTGTTTTGTCACCTGATTTAATAGTGATGTGTCAAGTTAATATCTGATTAAATTTATGATATTTTGCTAAAGTATGCTGCGATGTGACTTTTTTGAATGAATAGTTTTCAAATAGTATTCACCAATATATGCCCAATTGCCTTTTTTGAGTGTTTTAATTTCAACATTTATTACTATTGTTTCCTTCTGTACTACAGAGTACCGAAGCTCTAAATGGTTTGTCACCTAAAATGGCAGCACGCTCGAGTGAAAATAAATCTGTGTCGAATGGAAAACATTTTAAAAAAATAATTGTTGATCTTCTTCGACAGTGTGCACTCCAAATATATGCAAATGAGTTTTCGTGACGTCAAAAAGGGAGCCTAAGTTAAAAAAGTATAGCTATATGCCACAAAAGATATTTGTCTCAGAAGTTTTAAGTGTATCTGAGAGATACTGCGTTGAGCCTCAATTCAGCTTCAATATCGGGTTTACCAGAAAGAAACCTCCGAACAGTGTTGACAGCTTCTTTCTTTTGCAAGAAACTACTAATAACTTCTGTTCATTTATATTGTTATGTCTGTTTGAATTTTTGGTGCCATTAGTGTTATGGGAAAAATTTCGATTATTGGCTCTGATATTCTGGATGATGGAATGCTGGCTATATACTCAATGTCAGATCTGTCCCTTGTATAATTTCGAGTAACCCGCTTTTAAAATTACGTTTCCAGGTTGAGCTGATGGATCCAAAACTTAATTGTTCTTTGCTGTTTTTCGATTTATCTCGATAACTTGTTTTGCGGGTTAATGCTCATTGTCGCTTGAAGCTCCTCTACATTCTTTTTCTTTCAATCAGTTTAGGTAATGAACCAAAATAGAATATTTTTTTATTTCAGTAATAAAATAGTTGTAATGCAAAATCGTGCTCGTAACCCAATGTGTGTTTTCAACGTAAACGAGGGAGAAAGATAACTCGCAAGATACCCGATGATGTATATTCTCGATAAAGATATATGAAAAGAAAGAAAATAGTTTGCATATCTGTGTAAGATGTGATAAGGAAATGTACAGGGAAGAAGTAAAGTTCAAGCCAAGCTTTTCGCTCGAATATGGAGCATGCAGTTCACGAAGCCTCAGCTCGCGCATGCCGCGGGCCTGAATGAGGGTTGAATTCTTCCTTTGATGACGTCATACCTGACATAATTTTACTGCTGCATATGTTGGTTAGATTAAATTTCTCCACCATATTTTCTAATTGAGGCACGAAATGTAATTAAACACGTACCCTTCAGGCTTCTGCCCCTCTCTCTCTCTCTCTCTCTCTCTTAGATGGAAAATTGTGTTATTCAGCTGACAGCAGTTTGTATTATTAAACCACTTTGCATTCATATAAAACATATACTAATAGCACCAGTGTGCAAGCAAGCAGATATATATTTTAATATCTATATATTTATATAGTTTAATATTTCTTGAAATTCACTTTCTGCTCTTGTTTCTCTCTGGCAGGGAACCTTCTTGTGATTTGTTTTGTTTTAATGTTATGCATATTTGGACTCGCTGCTAACTGTCATACAAGAAAGGTCTTCGGATTACTGACTGGGAAATTCCTTTATGGACGACGGCTGAGTATTGAATGTCGGTTCTGACGTATATAATTGAGATCATGCTATGTAAATAATTTTGAGGACTACAAGGGTCAAATTCTAATTCAAATAATAACTTGTGTTTCGCAAAGCAATCCAAGCTGGACGTGTAACAGTTATGAATTTAGTTTTGAACATGCACAAATCTGAACTTTTCTATGGTTATGCATCAGAAACCTTCACAAATTCGAAGATTTCCTTAGGTGTCTTCAGGTACAATGCGATAAGAATATTGGCCTGTAATCAGGACACACTCTTCCATGTCAGGTTACCGCATACCACCAGTTTATTTAATACGGAATTGCCGATAGGAGCATCATATCTTGCCGACATCAAAAGTTTGAAAAATGTTGACCGCTTCACTATTGCAGATAACTAGCTTCTAGTCATATTCATATTCCTGTTCCATGCCGCTATTATATTGTCATGCGAATAACGTCTCATTTCGATCAAGGGATCACGAGGGAACTATTTATGAACGACGGTTGACTACTGCGTGCCGTATCTGACACTTATGCTGTATGTAGGCACTCACCATATACATGTACATGCTAGCAAGCTGGTCCATGGAGAGCACATGTTTTACCTTGAATTGACCCCCTGTATGTAATTACCTGTGGAGTCTACAGCTGTTGTACATATACCTGTATATCAGTCCATGTAATCCAGCCTATTACGAGAGATCAAAGGCACCGACTAATTTGTCAATTTCCATTTGTAGTCCCCAGGTACATGACGTCGGCTATAATGGCGCAGGTTACACATCCCTTGGACATATTAAAGTCCAAATGACTTACCCGAAATCTGGTTAATTAGGCAGTCCAACTTTCCCCTTTTACATTGGTAACTTTCACTCTAATATACTTAAGCTGTTGGTTTAATTTCTTAAAATCCCTGAAATAGATTCAAGAAAAAAATTCTGTCACAGAAGTCAGACATTTTTTTTTCCAACCCTGTACACATGATATACTTTTTAGTGTCATCTTTAGTTTGAACATGGAAACTTAAGGTTTAGGGTCCATGGTTTGAGCTTCGAAATTAAAAGATGCTTTCTTACTCGATACCCCCATGTAATTCGCCGCAAAATGTCACAAGTATGTTTTTATTCTTGATCTAATCTGATTCTGATTTCAGTCGAGTATAATTTACTTCCTGATGAAATGATTATTTTTTTATTATTTTTTTTTATCAACAATTTAACTTAATCTTATCAACTGTATTTGATAGTAATTTTTCGGAGACGATATATGCTAATCACAATACCTGGATTTTTACAAAAACTCTGTTATTGGTGAACGGATGTTCAAAAACATCTTTCAAATTTAGAACTGAAATATATCCTGTGATGCACGTAAACAATATACTTGTAGACAAACTCCATTTAATACACGTGTATACTTATAAACAAAATCCAGTGAATACACGTTTATACTTGTAAATGAATTGAATACACATGTATACTTGTAAACAAAATGCATTGAATACACGTTTATTCTTGTAATTAAAATCCATTGAATAGTATGTATACTTTGTAAGCAAACTCCATTTAATACACGTGTATACTTTGTAAACAAAATGCATTGAATGCGACGTTAAACCTTATTTCTCTCTCTCTCTCCTGCATTGAATACACATGTATACATGTAAATAAAATACATTAAATACACATGTATACGTGTAAACAAAATGCATTGAATACACATGTATACTTGTAAACAAAATGCATTGAATACACGTTTATACTTGTAAACAAATTTCATTGAATAACATGTATACATGTACTTGTAAACAAAATCCATTGGATACACTTGTATACGTTGTAAACAAACTCCATTTAATACACGTGTATACTTGTAAGCAAAATGCATGGAATTCACGTGTATACTTGCAAATAAAATACATTGAATACACACGTATACTTGTAAACAAATGCATTGAATACACATGTATAATTGTAAACATAATGCATTGAATACACGTTTATACTTTTAAACAGAATTCATTGAATACACGTTTATAGTTACAAACTATACTTGTAAACAAAATCCAATGAATACACGTTTATACTTTCAAATAAAATGCATTGAATGCATGAGTATACTGGTAAACAAAATCCAATGAATACACGTGTGTACTTTTAAACAAAATTCATTATATCAACTCCATTTAATACACGTGTATACTTGTAAGCAAGCAAAATCCACTGAATACGCGTGTATACTTGCAAACAATATACACTGAATACACGTTTATACTTGTAAAATATCCGTTGAATAACATGTATAATTGTAAACAAACTCCATTGAATACACGTGTATACTTGTTAACACATTCCAATGAATTCTCGTTTATACCATTAAACAAAATCCATTGAATACACGCGTATACCTGTAAAAAAAATCCATTGAATACACAAGTAAACTTCATTGAATACATATGTATACTTGTAAACAAACTCTATTGAATACACGTGTATACTTGTAAACAAAATCCAGTTAATGGATATGTATACTTGAAACAAACTCCATTGAATATACGTGTAAACAAAATCCAGTGAATACACGTTTATACTTTTAAACAAACTAGTTGACGACACGCTTATAATCAAAATCAATTGAATCCAAACTATACTGATTGGCAAACTTGTGTTTACGGATCCATTGGAATGAGTGTTGTTGTGACAGAGTATATTTTGGAAAATGCTTAAAAGCATATGCCAAAAGGTAATGACAATATATATATATCTGTGCAGCGCATTTAATTCCTGAACGTGTGTAAATGTTAAATAATGAGTGCAAGCATGAAACACAAAATAAAGGGAAAACTTAATATTGAACTGCATTACTTTCGGCCCATCTAAATTATACACAATATGGAAAAAGCTCCTGTAAAATACAGAAAACTAAAGGTTACTATACAAGTATTGGTAAAGCCGATTACGTTTTAACCTTACAGTTAATGAGTTTAAACAATTTTCCAAATTTATCTCCATGAATACAAACATAAATTAGGGAAAAAACTTAAAATTCATTGTCAATTTTATGGCTAAGAACTAATCGCCTTTGCCAATTGTATGGTAGCCTTTCTTTTTGTGTATTTTACAGGAGCTTCTTCCATATTGTGTATAATTTAGATAGACCGACATTGTTACAGTTTCATATTAATTTTATTCCGTTATTGTTGTTTCATGCTTGCAATCTCATTATTTAACGGTTATATAAGTCCAGGAACTAATCGCACTGCACATATATTGTCATTAGATTCAGGCATACGCTTTACAGCATTTTCCAAACTACCCTGTAACAACAACACTCACTTTACTAACACCTTAAACTGTGTTGCAAATTAATAGTAAATGTATGGTATACATGGCAGTGTGACGTCACAGGACCTACGAAGTAGGGTTTGATATGATTTAAGTGTATACTCGAGAGATGACTTGGGGGCCCTATGTGCTACCGTGAGAGAATTATGTCTCCCCCAACTATGTTGGGGGGAGACATCTAGTGTTTGTGCTGTCTGTCTGTCTGTCTGTCTGGTTGGATGTCTGGATGTCTGGATGGATGTCTGTCCGTCCCCTTGCCTTGTCTGCAAGATATCTTGAGAACTACTGGATGGAATTTCACCAAACTTGAATGGAAGCTTCATTGGGATAGCCCCCTCATTTGATTAGGTTTTGGTGTATGTGCGTGCATTCATCCGTGTCCGGTGTCCGTCCGTCCATCTACTTGTGCATGTATATACAGGCCTTGTCTGCAAGATATCTTGAGAACTACTGGACGGAATTTCACCCCACTTGGATGGAAGCTTTAGTGGGATAGCCCCCTCATTTGATTAGATTTTGGTGTGTGTGCGTGCATTCATCCATGTCCGGTGTCCGTCCGTCCGTCCATCTACTTGTACATGTATATACAGGGCTTGTCTGCAAGATATCTGGAGAACTACTGGATGGAATTTCACCAAACTTGGATGGAAGCTTCATTGGGATAGCCCCCTCATTTGATTAGGTTTTGGTGTATGTGGGTTCATTCATCCGTGTCCGGTGTCCGTCCGTCCGTCCATCTACTTATACATGTATATACAGGGCTTGTCTGCAAGATATCTGGAGAACTACTAGATGGAATTTCACCAAACTTGGATGGAAGCTTCATTGGGATAGCCCCCTCATTTGATTAGGTTTTGGTGTATGTGGGTTCATTCATCCGTGTCCGGTGTCCGTCCGTCCGTCCATCTACTTATACATATATATACAGGGCTTGTCTGCAAGATATCTGGAGAACTACTGGACAGAATTTCACCAAACTTGGATGGAAGCTTCATTGGGATAGCCCCCTCATTTGATTAGGTTTTGGTGTATGTGCGTGCATTCATCCGTGTCCGGTGTCCGTCTGTCCATCCATCTACTTGTACATGTATGTACAGGCCTTGTCTGCAAGATATCTTGAGAACTACTGGACGGAATCTCACTCCCCTTGGATAGAAGCTATAGTGGGATAGCCCCCTCATTTGATTAGGTTTTGGTGTGTGTGCGTGCATTCATCCATGTCCGGTGTCCGTCCGTCCGTCTACTTGTACATGTATGTACAGGCCTTGTCTGCAAGATATCTTGAGAACTACTGGACGGAATCTCACTCCCCTTGGATAGAAGCTATAGTGGGATAGCCCCCTCATTTGATTAGGTTTTGGTGTGTGTGCGTGCATTCATCCATGTCCGGTGTCCGTCCGTCTGTCTACTTGTACATGTATATACAGGGCTTGTCTGCAAGATATCTGGAGAACTACTGAACAGAATTTCACCAAACTTGGATGGAAGCTTCATTAGGATAGCCCCCTCATTTGACTAGGTTTTGGTGTGTGTGCCTGCATTCGTCCGGTGTCCGTCCGTCCGTCCATCTGCTTGTACATGTATATACAGGCTTTGTCTGCAAGATACCTTGAGAACTATTGGATGGAATTTCACCAAACTTGGATGGAAGCTTCATTGGGATAGCGCCCGCATTTGATCAGGTTTTAGTGTATGTGTGCATGCATTCATCTGTGTCCGATGTCCGTCCAACCGTTCATCTACTTGTACATGTATATACAATGAAAATCACTTCTTTGTAATTAATATTTTTAGATACGCAGCTTTGTTTAAGATACTTATTGCTACATTCATTTTATAGCACTTTCCCTTAAATTATGTGCCCATTCAAGGCAAGGTGGGAGGTTGGGGGAGACGTATGTTTTTGCCCAAAAAAAACAACCAGCATAGGCTTCATGCCGGAGCGGCAACTCAAGGGTCAAAGCGGAACCTCTAGTTTATACAGCAGTGTCTAATTGACAGTGGGTACTATTAACTTTCCCAGATGTCACCGCTGGTGCGTCATTAGCGTAGCAACTATTATCGCCCTCAGTTCCTATTACCCTGGACAGTTATCAGCCCATCAGTACAGCACGAGGTCACCCATCCAAGTCTTGACCGGACTCAAACTTCGGTGATGTTACGAGAACCGGTGTGTCGTTATATGCCGTATCAGGGAACCTTCAAAGGCCACAGTGAAACATACAGCCAAGGGTTCCCGATGGGCATGACGGTGCACTCGCTGAGCCATCAATAAATAATTAAGAAAATAATTATAAATCAAATTTTCATCAGAATTCGGTCAGCTCAGTACTTGCTCGTAACAATGCCCGAATGCACGTTCATGCCAAAAATCAAGGTTCTAATGTCAATGGTTCTCCTTATTTTGCCGACGAAAGGATTCGGATGGACTGACTGACTCACTCACTGACTCACTCATTACCGGACAATTTGCAAATGGTAGCCTACTTCGTAGGAATATACATGCCAGTGTGTATAGCGTCACAGGATATACGAAGAAGGGTAGGCATTAGGACTCCGACGCGCACTGAACTCTTGGAAATCCCCCCGCCCCAAGTTGAAATCCTGCCTATATTGAGATGGGCACAGCCCAAGTCAGAATCACCAGTGATTTTCATCAAAAATCACCAGAAATTCTCAGCAAAAGTAGATCAGCTCAGAACTTTCTGTTAACAGTCCCCTAATGCACATTCATGCAAACAATCAAGGTTCTGATGTCAACGGTTCGCCTTATTTTGCCGACGAAAGGATTCGGATGAACTCGCTCACTCACTCACTGATTACCGGATAATTTGCAGATGGTAGCCTACTTCGTAGGAATATCGCAAACGCATGGTCAGTATATGTTTAAAGTATGTCAAATGCATATAGACCTGCCAGATGCATATTGAAACCTGCTGACCAGTTCTCGTTTGTCAGAATTTTAGTTCGTGTTTATCATGTACATATATATTTATCTGTTAGTGTTATTAATGTCGTGTAGATCAAATATTTCGATTATGAACGCTGAAATTCTGCATGGACGAAGGCTGACTGCTGAATGTAGGATATGACTTGAATGCTAACATACCTTATACAAGGCCCACTTTAGCCATGTTGATAATTTATTACTCCCTCCATTGTCTTTACATTACAATACATAATTTCACACGGCCGTGAGGCTGGGAGAGCTACAAGTGACATTTAAAATGTTTCAGTTTTAAAGGTATGTGATGCGAGTTTCGTTGTCGTGGTAACGGAATAAAACGTGAATAATCTGTAGTATTTTGTCTTCTGTAGCACGCATAACCTATATATTTTAAGTAAGTTTGCACTCGAATGCTTTAAAAGTTTATTCCGTGCAGCGAACATTTTTCCAGTAAAACACTTTTTTTAAATTGACTATAAATATAACACTGTTATCGATATACTTTGCATATTTCACATCAGGTTTTATGAAACAAAAAAAAATTATGCAATGTCAGACGTTCACCCAGGGTGCGTTCTCCTCTTCAAATTTCTTTTTATTAGTCCCCGATTTGATGGATTGTATAGACCTACACTTCTAATTGTAGAAACTTGTTCTGTAGATTCGTAACATCCGACATTCACTAGGCGGTCTTGGTCCCTGTTGATTGCTGTTAATCCAGAATTACAACGCCAGATTTTGGAATGATAACAGTTTTAGACGTTGATTAAAATCAAGAAGCTTCCCATGAGATCTACTCCATACTACGAGCTATTAAATATAATAATGTATACTGTACCTCATATATCAATACAGACCGTCCAAAATCTTAAACGTTCTCATTCTGTATTTATCAAGTTTATTACCACAAGTTACAATCAGTAATTTCATGTCTCAAAAATTTCACATGACTTTTCATAACCGAAGCATGACATTTTGGTTGTTGATAATAACATGAAAAGTCATTCGGCTCAAGGATTAATATTTGGACAGGCTGTCTTGCCAACTCTTTTTAAAAGTCTGGATATTACTTCCCTTGCGTGTATGTGTTTGAGGTTTCCTGTTTAATTCCGATTAACCGAGGGTTGGACCGTATGAACATAGTTGCATGCCTTGTGCGTGCGGGTGGGTGGGGGGGGGGGCATTCTGAACCCACACCAAACTTTCTAACCTATCTCCGGAACGACACAAAATTCAGAACTGACACTCTTTGTTGGTACTTTGTAGCTTTTCACATTGGGGATCATTTTGTGTATATTCGCATAGCCCCCGAGCAGTGGATCATAGGTAAATTCAAAATGGCAGCCATTTGAACCAAAAGAAGTCGAGACAATAACATCTCCAAAGTTGTTTGGATTTTCAGAATTTTGATGGCCACAATGATACTTATTTTCCATTTTTGCGGTATAGCCAATGTTAAAGCATTACTTGGTGCCTAACCTTGGTCCGATGTCACGTGCGTAATGACGTCGATTCATGGCTGAAGAATTCCACCTCGGGACTATCCTATTGGTAAGATACAGAGAAACCATCTCTTCAGAACTTGAATGAGATTGCAAAATCTGGCCGAAATTTCCCTATCCGTCTTTTTGTCTCCACGTCAGAGACAACTTAATTCTGTCCGGTCTGTGCTCCTTTTCAACATTATTCAGTCCACCATCTTTGAATACAGCATCAATGAATCAATGGAGTATTTTTGGACTGAAATCGCCAGCAATGCATCATGGGATTTCTTCCAGTTGTCAAGAACTTGATTGGTCAGTTCAAATTTTCAAAAGAAATCTGCGATTGTCATTGGCTCATACATATTATTGGAAGAAATCAAGCCAGTCATAGAGTTTCTGTACAGGTTCATTCTTGATTTTTTCATGAAGCATCACTCGACCCTTTATCTTCACATATCCTCATCGGTCTTCTTCCTCGATGAATGTAGCGTCAAACGGACAGCTTCAGAGATCACGATTATTTTCATCCGATCCGTCCCAGCGGTTGTCTATACCTTGTTGCAGAACCGCCATCTTGGAATACATTCTGTCTTCCTCTTTACCTTCGCCCGGCACATGCACGTATATGTTCATCTATGGCCGGAATAATTAATCTTTCAAGTGATTTCATCTTTTCGTAGATCAATGCTATGGTTATTAATTTAGTAAAGACGTTTTCGTGATAGCGAAATATCAAGACCATTGGGCGCCTTGGCCAGCCTTGGCCAGCCTTGGTCGCCTTGTCCAGCCTTGGTCGCTTCTGTTGACCTCTTGACAAACTAGATTGTAATTATTTAGTTTCTGTTTACGCACGTTGGACCTTGCTGCTAATGGATTCATGTGACTAAGGAATTCAATTTTAGACACGGAAATTCTTTGATGACAACTGACGACTGGATGTCTTATCTGGCAACTGCCGACTGGATGTCCTATTCGACGACAACTGTCTACTAGATGTCTAATTTAACCACAGCTGCCTACTGGATGTTTGACGACAACTGCCGTCTCGATGTCCTATTTGATGTCGACAGTCGACTAGATGTCCTATTTGACGACAACTGCGGACTGGGTGTCCTATTTGACGACAACTGCCGACTAGATGTCATATTTGACGACAACTGCCGACTGGATATCCTATTTGATGCCAACAGTCGACTAGATGTCCTATTTGACGACAACTGCGGACTGGGTGTCATATTTGACGACAACTGCCGACTAGATGTCATATTTGACGACAACTGCCGACTGGATATCCTATTTGATGCCAACAGTCGACTAGATGTCCTATTTGACGACAACTGCGGATTGGGTGTCCTATTTGACGCCAACTGTCGACTAGATGTCATATTTGACGACAAATGTCGACTGGATGTCCTATTTGACGACAACTGCCGACTGGATGTCCTGCTTGACGACAACTGCCGACTGGATGTCCTATTTGACGCTTGTATTGGCAAACTGTCTCATCGACCGCTGCTGTCTATATTGTTTTAATGGACGACTTTCTGTTTGATGCTCCCTGTCTGATGTTCCTCGGAACCCCGGGCTTTGGCGGACGTAATTACAGTGATCAGATAACTGGACGATCAGTTTCCCCCTTGTTTCTATGTTTTGCCCGGAGCAGCGATAGTGAGCTTCTAGCTCTGTTTTAATTGGAAATGACCGAAATTAATTTTGGCAATTATGTGAACAAATTGGAAACAAAGTGATGGGAATCGCTTCCAATCGACTGCTTGTTACACCTTTGAGGCATTCTTGATATCAATTATACCACCACGCAGCGTTTCAGTGAACTGCTTTAGGATGGATGATACGGCGTTAAAATCTGCCAGTAATGCGAAAATAAAACTCTTTTTTCCACATTTTGTTTCTAAATCCGTGCCTAATATTAGTCAATACAGGGAGTTCCAAGACCTGATAATAGGTCATCTTGTCTTGCCGCGCAGTCTGGGGAGGCGTACAGAGGTGGTACTACTCGTCATTGATTAAAGCTAATTTGAGTAGAGATGGGCTCAAGACCTAATTGTGGTAGATTAGGTCTTCTGACTGCTGTCACTTTAAGATTGTTTAGCCTCTCTCATGTGAATTCCTATTTTTCCCCAAGGGATTCTCATCGCCATAACGAGCTTGCTCTTGGTTGCGACATGTAAGCAAGGGAAACACTGACATCTAAAGTAGATATCACCGGAGAAAACGTCCTGAAGGTTTCCAGACATTTAGAGACCTTACATCGGTATACAATATTACGTCGATAGATTTTATGTAACTGTGCTTGTCGGTTAGCCCATGCGGTCCAATTACGTTTCCATTGCCAGTTTCCTTTGATATCATTCCCTGACAGTCGCTGATTGGCGGCATTGTTTCTGTACATCTTTATTTCCCTCGCATGCTTGACGGTGATGAAGTGATGGATGTCTCTAGAAGTGACGGGCTCAATTCAACAGCAAAATTAAGTCCTTCGCCGTGCAGATGTCAACGAAATGCAACAAAAATGAATGAAGGGAAACACAATCCGTTAATTACTCAAGGGTGTATGGCTAGAACAAGAAGCATGGTTTAATAATTCTTGTGCATTTCATTTGTTTGTTTTTTTGGGTGAATGTAAAGCATCTTTCGGGATAATTATCAATGCAAATATATAGATGTCCAGGTTATTGTAATTTGAACGTATTTGACAAGATTAAACGATCAAGAACAATTTAGTAATCTTAACAGTTTATCAGTCAGAATTGGTTAAATAATTTCTTTCTTTGATCGACATATTAATTTAGTGATGGTGACTGTCATAGGATTCCCATTAGCTGACCAGGAAGAGATAAATACCTTACTTAACGTCACATCATCGTGTCGCCATGTCATGTTCCCAAAATACTCAGACGTCTTATTTCAGCGAAAAGTCGTCGACCTACTCCTGATTTCATATTGCCAAGCTACTCACTTGACTTGGAAAATGTTCTCATTTCCTGTTGGCCAGTATTTGAATATCGACTGGATAGTAAATCTGGAGCTCTTTTTCTCCGCGGAATTGCTTACCAAGGTTTAATATCATGAGAACCATTGGATTTTCAAGGAGATACTACGAGCAATATTTATTTGAAATTCTATACCCGCTTGGTAGAAATGATCAAACTGCCATATTTGGAAATGGCGGTTTCGGACATATGAACATAAGCTGTTATTAGCCTCGTCAGTGAGTCGGAAAATGAAATTCTATAGTTGCAGTGTCCAGATGTCGCTGGGATAGAACAAATAATTTCAGGTGAGCCGTTCAATTTAATTGCAGCTTTAATCTCGCCCAGGTTCATTTCCGGATGTAGCTACCCTGAGGTGCGAATGGTCTTAACGTAACGCTGAGTGATGATTGGTTGTCCTCTGTCGATGGTAGTACAACATGGGCCAGGCTGTGGGAACTATTTCCGGTTTCTCGTAGCATGCCGGAGTTTCGCCTCATCGGTTGGATGACTGGCCACAATGAGACAGTATATGTATCTTTCACGATTTGATGATTTCAATCAATCGGACTGGGTGGGGCCTGGAATTGGCGGATGGAGGTCCCCCTCCGACCAGGAAGGAGACGTGGTTTGCCCCCATTTAACATTTGAGGTCATCGAGAGTACTTTGCAAACGGCTTTATATAACATTCGTTCAGAATGAAAAACGGAAGAACGCAAACTGGAGTTTTATGTCTAGAAATGTTGATCAGTTTAATTATTCTCATCTACGTTTATCGTTTTAATTGCATAGCTTCTTATCGTTTCAAGTAAATCTCTCACCTGAGCTTCATTTTTTTATGATTGGCAATTTAAATATTGATTTATTTATTAATTTATATATTAATTATATCTGATGTTCAGTTTCCAAGAATAAATCAGCCCCAAATCCGATGAACTCTCTCGTGCGACACTTTTGGCACCAAAATTCGAACGAATAAGTAGTTAATTAACTCGGTTTCTTGCAAGAGATGTGCGAGTTCCTCTGATTCTTATTCCTCACGTAACTTTTCTGTTACTGTATTTACTCAAACTTGACTCCCAAATGATCGGATTCACTTCCCCCTCAGATAATCTCTGGCCCTATTAGTGTAATAGTGTAATTCTCCATTTTGTTATCATTCGGCTTCAAATTTTCAGGGTTTTTTTTAATTATTGTTTTTTTTATTATTTACTTTCGTTGTCTCACAATCGCAGGCATCGTTATTGTCTATATCTTCGCCATCATCATCACCGGGCTTATCCTGGGGCTACTTGCGAACAGAATTTCTCCACATTTAACACGAGCTCTCACTATCGTAATTAGATCTATCGCCCTTTGCTTGATCAACGCTAATTGGGGAGGAGTAGATATGTGAGAATATAGAGGTTTTTGTTGCAGTGGCGTAGATGCTTACAGCAGAGTTGCTTACGAGACGAAAACGTAACCTATTATTTTAATGAAAATTCACCAAGGTCAAATATATGCAGAACACACGCGTTTATATTCTTATCGCATTATTATAATCATCATGTTGAAGGCAGATCGCGAGCCCTAGTCTAATTCGATCTACCTGCTCGCTGTACTCGGTCTATATCTCGTCTCGCATGCAGTCTCATTGATGGTTAAGCAAATCAAGGCGTCAACTTCGACACTTATAATGTAGTCTATACCTCTTTCCTTGTTTCCAGATTCATCGTCCGTAACATTCTCTTACTTGTAAGACGAACTACTTTCTAATTTTAGTTAGCTTTAATAATTAATCGGTGTTTATCAGACCACAACTGCACGTTTGCGTGGCAAATGTATCGTGTTATATTTGCCTGGATGTGCTTTCATTTATTTTATTACATACACAGAAGAACATCTTACATGTTTCATCTTTATATTGCAAGTTTTTCATCGCTATGGCTGCCTTCATCTCGAGCATTTTCTCCAATGCTGTGTGCTTGAATGATATTTTAAAGTATTATGCAATCGGAAATTCTGCATGGATATCATCTGACCTCTGAATGAGAAAGAATGACCAGATTACTAGTGATTACTAGTTACAGATTACTAGTGATTACTAGTGGAAACAAGATTCTATTCATCTTCGTCACACTGTGAAATGGTTCTGCCCGACAGTGTTCTGCTTGCAGTTGATGTTCTTGCCTATGATTTGTCATATGCAGTTGATATTTTACCCATTCTTCTAGGTTCTTGGTTGCAGTTGGTCATGTACCTATTGCTTGGGCTCTGATTTGCAGTTAACTGTCCATTGTATGTTCGGCTTTTGGACTGGTTGGCAATATTATCATTGTTTGGGGCTGTAATGCAGTTGCAGTTTGCAGTGTCGGTCCATTGCTTGAGGATCTTTTTTTGCATTTGACAGTCAGTGTATTATACGTTATAGTCCAGTTTGACAGTCTTCTGGTTCACATTTTCCAGTCTTTCAATGTTTGGTGTTCTGCTTTGCAGTTGACCGTGCCCTCATTGCTTGGGGTTCTGTTACGCAGTTGGTAGTCCTTCCAGTGTTTGGGGTTCTACTTTGCAGTTGCCCTTGTCCTCGTTGCTTGGGGTCATGGTTGGTAGTTTTTAGTAGTCTTCACATTGCTTGTAATCTGATTTGAAGTTCCCTGTCGATTGCTTGCGATCGGTCAGTGAACCGGCAGATATTCTACCATACACATCGATATACAGTAACAAATGCACCATGCAACTAACTTTCATTGTCTATTTGCAAATGCCGTAGAGAGTATATATTGTGGTAATACGCCATGGTGATAAACTTCTACAATCATCCGTTTTTGATGTATAAATCCAATTTATAATGGTTAAATATATAACTAATCTCTCAAGTTCGTTAAGAGCACTTGAAACTGAGGCCAGAAAAAGTATCTTTAAAAACAAGATACATATACATGGGTGCCAACTGTATTTCAACTGTATACGTGTTATCTCTGTGTGTAATTATAGTTGACATTTTTTTCCTAAACCGTATCTATTTGGAATCAGGTTTTTTTTTACATCTCCACTTTCTGAGATACTTTAGACGAGTGTAAACTTGACTGCAATGTACTGCATCTATATAAGATTTCTAACTGATTACTTGAAGATTAATTGCGATAGTTCCATATGCGTACCTTGACAAACTGTTGGGCTGCTGTTCAATAGCAGAATAATTCCCCCGTAAATAATGTGAAGACTTTATTCACACGCAACTGTCAGCACAAAATCTAAGCAAGCATTGAAAATTCAAATAACACAAACTACGTTTTCTTTCTACCTGCCGAGGTTGTTACCCTTTTGGCCTCGGGGGTATTGTCGTCGCCATGTACGTCCGTTCGTCCGTCCGTTATCGCTTTCTAGGCAAAACCGCTGGAGACAAAAGCACCAAATTTTGAACACTTATTTACCTGGTGCTAAGTCAGACGCCTATCGAAAGTGGCTCCCCTCGGTCCATATTTTACAGAGTTATACCCCTTTACAGATATATTAATTTCTTTCTTAGATGCTTGAATGTAACCAACTATATCTGCAGAACTGTGTTTGGTACAGCTACCGGATTATGAGGAAACTTATTTATCCAGTTTTATTCTGGATGCATACAAAACAATTAGTTGTCTCGGCCCATATTTTATGGAGTTATGCCCCTTTCGGATGTAATAATCTCCGATTATGTGATCTGCAGTTGAATTTACAAGGTATATCTGTAGATCCGTGTTCGGTACAAGTGCTGAATTTTGGAAACTTATTTACCTAGTTGTATTCTAGAAACGTACAAAAAAATCATCGTCTCGGTCCTCATTTTATGGAGTTATGCCCCTTTTCGGTTGTAATAATATTGGATATGCTTGAATTTAACCAGTTATACCTGAAGAACTGTGTTCAATACAGCTACCAAATTTTGGAAACTTATTTATCTTCTTGGATTCTACAATTTTTCGTCTCGACCCTTATTTTCTTGTGTATTAATCTTGATATGATTTTATGATATATATTCTTGAATGTAGCTGTTATATATGCAATATTGAGGGTATTTTCTAAAGAGAACAATTCTGGATGACTAGTATAGCCATAATATGTTGCACATTCTCGGCCTATTTCTCAATTGCTTTGGGGAAGCCGAGGGGTTTTGTGAGTCTCACCTCCATGTTCCCTTTGCGAGCGAAGCGGTGAACATTTTCTCGTTAGTTATCATTTTAGCAATTTTCTGTCGGACGCTGATGTCTGAAAAGCATAATTTGTAGATCAGGATCGGGCCTACACGGTAAATCATAGCGCAACGGACACTGGTTAAAGGGGATCGGAGACTCTGTCACATCGGGGGTTTCGGGGACTAGAAACTGTTAACCGCTCCTATCTGCTAGCGTAACTGCAGTAACACCAAAATCTGACCAGGTATAGAATAAAAAACCCAGAAATAGTCGACAGTTTTCGATGATCCAGGCGAGACTACATGATGTTTCTGTCGTCAAATCCGTCTCGCTGATCATATTCTTTTGCAAACTGAGTTTACAAGTCCTTTACTGGAGTATATTGTATGTTAATCACGCGTTGATTGTGGCATCCCATACGAAGTTACTAAAAGTGGCGCCAGGGAGCTTACTTCCATCGCACTTTGCTATGAAGGAAATGGTACGATAAGGCGGCATTTTGGCCTATATATGTGGTATGGTTGGAATGAAAAAATAAACTGTCCTAAAAATAATTGTTTCAGTGTAAAGGCAAGAGACACAATATATGTCCACAATATGTGGAAGTTCTAGCTCGATGACGTTATGATTATATTTATTACATGAAATTGAAATCCGCAGCATGTGCTATTTCGTGGAAAAAATGGTCTAAACCGAGTCATTTAAACAATCGTTTAGACACTAAGGACCCCTTGGACCAAAAAGCCATTTAACCTGGTGATGGTGATAACCTGGAAACATATTTTTGGTCCATACTGTGAGAGTATACCGTCTAAATATGTCTCTGATCAATATGGATTATCGGTTGTTTCCTTAAAATTCAGTGAAGCTACGGCATGTGTCAGTATGTCGGCACCTCTTCCCACTTCCCTTATATGTGTTGTAATCTCACAATTAGGGATGATCCGGAGAAATAAGATCGTCCATAGCGTTTGGTGGAAGGACTTAGAAGTGATCCATTGTTAAAGTAACCTTTGCGTATAATCATGTTCATGAAATAACATATAGAGATCAACCAGAAGAGATGTTCTATTTAATATACTAGTATTCAATAGAATAAACTATTTGTTGTTGGCAGACAGTGTTGTCAATTTCACGGATCCAAAAGCACTTTGACGAAGAACCATCTTAAGAATCCTATCCTGAGAACTGCAAAAATATTTATGGCTTCTAACATTAACATATCGTTGATTAGTTTTCTTGAACAACGAGATTATCAACGAACTAAGATTCTAATGGGGAATTGTAATGTACAGATAAGATAATACCAATGTCTGAAAGATATATG
Organism: Hanleya hanleyi; assembly: GCA_036873755.1. Lineage (NCBI taxonomy): Eukaryota > Metazoa > Mollusca > Polyplacophora > Lepidopleurida > Hanleyidae > Hanleya > Hanleya hanleyi. The sequence continues at coordinate 101,613 of JAVTVY010038349.1, read as the reverse complement.
ACCTGTCGCATAAATCCATCACGTACGACTTACTATCAACACCAGAGTAGGGTGGATGGAGGGTGTCTGGTTCCAAGCTGCTTCAAAGATTTCTTCTTTGAAGTAGCAGGAACACAACTTGGCTGGGTGGTGCTTAGTTGGTTCGTCGTGATATAGCTGAAATATTGTTGAAAACGACGTTAAATTCTATTCACTCACTCACTCACTCACTCACTCACTCAACACCAGAGCGTTTTCAACATATTCGTCCTGGATTTATTTTATTTGCTGTTGGTCGTTCAAACTGATACACACTAGGAGTCTTGTTTATGAACTTTGAGTCTCCAGTCTGGCTCGATGTTGAGGAAAGTGTTCGCCATTCTTCCTTGGTTGGACAAACACCTCGAATCAGCAAAGTACTTGCTGATGCTCAAAACGATTCACTCGATGGGGCAGGCAGTTATAGACGAGGAAGTAAGCTAATGTGATATGTAACTGATCTAGATTCACACGACAGATCAGACATTCAGTAGTCAGCCCTTGTCCATAACGAATCTCCGCATCCTTAATCGAGAGACAATATTATCATCAGCACTCCAACCAGACAAATGCAAAGTTCTTTCAAGACAGAAGCGGCCAATCGATCTCTATGATGCGTCTTACATGATGATGACATCATGATGTTCTTATTGTCCGATCCTTATCACTGACAAGTATTCCTTAGAGCATTGCCTGTTGTGTCATTTCCCGCAATGTCATTGCCCCATGTGTCATTGCCTCCTGTGTCAGTGCCTCCTGTGTCATTAAACTCTGTTGAGAGGCAACAGGACTTGATAATGTGGTGTCTGGTACTGTAATTTCACTTGTCTGTATTGCGCGGGTGGTTGGGTGGGTTCAGGTTCCTGTTGCTTCAATGCATTTTGCTGAGAAGCAACAGGAACTTGATAATGTGATGTCTAGCACTGTAATATCACTTGTCTTTATTGCACCATGTAAGCGTCCTCTCTGTGTCTTGTACGCTGTCCTCAGTGTTTTATTGGGTGGTTGATGGGTGTCTGGTTCCATGCTGCTTCAAAGATTGCTTATTTGAAGTAGCAGGAACACAACTGGTCTGGGTGGCGCTTAGTTGGTTCGTCGTGATATAGCTGAAATATTGTTGAAAGCGACGTTAAATTCTATTTACTCACTTACTCACTTGTCCCCTGTGTCAGTGCCTCCTGTGTCATTAAACTCTGTTGAGAGGCAACAGGAACTTGATAATGTGGTGTCTAGCACTGTAATTGCACTTGTCTGTATTGCACCAATGTAAACGTCCTGTCTGTGGCTTCTCTCTTGCAGGAAACTAGCCTATGTTTATGTATACTATGATTGTCTTTTTTGAATTTGGTGCTAATACTGTTATATGGATATGGAATAGGTCTTTGGATTATGGACGCGGATATTCTTTAATGGACGACGGCTGAATTATGAATGACGGACTAGACGCTTGTATTGTGCTGTCCTTAGTGTTTTATAGGGTGGATGGTTCCATGTTGCTTCAAAGATCTATTCTTTGAAGCAAGAGTAACGCAACTTGGTTGGGCTGTGCTTAGTTAGTTCGTCGTGATATGACTGAAATGTTGTTGAAAGCGACGTCAAATCCCATTCACTTAACCCTTGCCCCCCTGTGTCGTTGTTCCCTGCACCATTGCTCCCTGTACCATTGCTCCCTGTACCATTGCCTCTTGTTTCATTGCTCCCTGTACCATTGCCTCTTGTGTCATTCCTCCCTGTAACATTGCCTCTTGTGGCATTGCCCCCTGTGCTCCCTGTGCCATTGTCCCCTGTGCCATTACCTCTTGTGTCATTGCCCCTTGTGTCATTGTTCCCTGTGTCATCGCCTACTGTGTCATTCACTCATCCGTGATTGGACATTTCCATGAAGATCTTAAGGTACCCGAAACCCCCGATGTTTCCAAGATGGCGTCACTTTCAGCAAAGATGAAATATAAAGTCGAAATATTTTGGCTAACTACATTCATTACAACCTTCCCCTGTCAGTCGTCAGAAGATATTTTCCGGAATCGGTCCTCATCCTAATTCCCATGTTCAAATTAGATTTACTAAATCTTGTAAACAAAGTCTTTGAACATTTGGTGAAGGGTATATGTGCTGAGCATTCATGCATTGGCGATGAAAACTTTTCTTGGCTGGCATCGGGGGAAATTGTGGACTGCTTCTATCCTGGAGGGAACTGGTTTGCGCTTATAGAGTTTTATTATGCCAGCTAAATGCCACCTTGGTGCCGATCGGAGCTTACGAATAAGGTTTTTGGATTATAGACTCTGGTTTATTTTTCAGTACTGATGATCCTATGTTCCTACAGCGTCAAATCCTCATCAGTGATCAGTCGCTCTAGTATGATTTGTTCACAGAGATGAGTATATAGTTCACATTCTTAGTGACGATCCTTCCACGATACCCTACTGAAAGTAGTTCTCTACCCAGAGAAACGAAAGGCGGTGTAACCCTACTTTGATCTGGAAATGTTCTTGACATGAATACTTATGCATCTGATCTTGTTGTTGTTGTTGAATATTTCTGCGGGTATATAACTGGACACTGTTCAGTCTGGTCACCTAAGAATAAGACGTGGAAATTTATTTTGACCGGGCAATGGATTTCTCTATGTGCATTCGTACCCAGGATCTATTCTGATGTCTAAACGTGCAGGGTAAAGGCCACGATAAGACCAAGACAGCTGGGTTGATGGCCTGGGAAAGAAAAAAATGTTGACACCGGCTAGGAAAGCCTTTAAGATTATTAGGGCAGGTTAATGATGGATACTGCTGACAAGATGTCAATACCCCTGTCCCTTCAGTATCAACTCCTGTCGGTAGGAGTGCCCGATTGTTGTCCGACAAATCCTAACTACATGTCAAAAACATTGTTTCCAGAGCCGTTTATTCTCAAGCCTGTCCCCCGACAAATCTCCCACAGTCGCTAACTTCACGGATAGATTGAAGCATATTTATTATTTGGCGTTTGACTGATACGTGGCTGGTTCGTCCATTGTCATTTATTGGATGGAAGAAAGACCATAGAATGTTTCCTTGTATCCATCGAGCGCTTGGACATCGATGACAATCTCATTTGGGACCTGAAATACGTTTTACAAGATCATTCCAAAGCTAATATGAATCTAGGACCTTCTCTGCGATGAGCAAAGTGGCAAGATTAGTCTTAGCTACATCGTGATCCATATTTTTTTAATCGGTTTTACTGAGATTCATCCTGTCCGGTATTGGAATTTTATCGAAAGTACAACGCCTTATATTCAGTTATAAAAATCTGCCGTTGATTAAACTGTGGCTCATATAGCGTGGGGATAGGACTGTGGAAATTTCAAGACAACTGATCTGATTAATTTTGTTATTATTAACTGGAAATTAAAACGTGTTTTATGGGGAAATATCGCCCTTCGTGCATACACCGACAAATGATATGTCCGGTCGTCAACCCTTAAAGGCGACGAGGAATGGTGATAAACCCAGTTCACCAGGGTGAAAAAGTTGATAAACCCAGTTCATCAGGGTGAAAAGGGATGATAAACCCAGTTCATCAGGGTGAAAAGGGTGATTAAACCCAGTTCATCCGGGTGAAAATGGTGATAAACCCAGTTCATCAGAGCGAAGAGGTTGTCATTTGATCACCGTTTAAGGGTGATGGACACCAAGATTAAATTTGGGGTCACCGCCCTTTCAATGTGATGGCATATAATTTGCAGTCATTGCTCATCGCCACAAAAGGATGATGACCATCAACATTTTGAAGGCTATGCTGAAATAAGGCGAGAACACTTACTGATCACCTTTTTGGGGGGTAATGCTGTCGTCATATTTTATTGGTGATAACTATCCCCTTATTCTGGTCGTGTATAGTATATACAAGATTATTGATATTTTCAACACGATTAAGAATGTTGGATAGTCATACGGATTGGATGGTAGGAACATCATCATGTATTGGCAGTATCATTAAAAACTGTTGATCGCTTCTGTCTTGCAAGAGACCAACTTGACTATAGTAGATGTTTTTATATGCCTGCCTAGATTTGAGGATAGCGTCGTATGAATGCGGTATTGGAGTATATATGAACGCAGATATGTTATGGAAGACGACTGGATGTCGGATTAAACGGTGTTCTCTCAAAAATCTTGAGTGAAAGTTCACTCAAGTAAGGGTGAAAATGTATCCTACTCAAAATCAAGTTGAGTGACAAAATTCACAACTCAAGTACTTGAGGGAATCAATTTCCACTCTTAATTGAAGGAAAGTGAAAGAGGTATTACAAGCCAATTCTCTATTAAACCCTATTTTATTCAGTCTCCGTTAGCAATCTCTGATATTCTTTTAAAACGTTTTTGATATAACCGTTCTGATAGTTTTTGGGCCCCGTGATATAAAATCATTCAATGAAGATATTTGGCTTTGAGCTGAATTTACTTCTAATTTCTAATAAGAAACTCACAATCATATATTTTTCTTGGGAATATACAGAATATTTTTTTCGGTAACTTGCACTTGCACAAGATACAATCTAGTCATTCTCGAAATTGTCAATTTGGATATGAAAAGCAGAGGGGTGTCGGCTTGTTGACACTTGAATTCCCTATTTGAAAGGAGAACGCATTTTCATATATGAATATATATTCATAAAGCATTGAAATTGTTGTATACCTGTTTCGTGAAGATTGATAGAGTGTTCCGCCAGACGAACTTTATATATTTGATGGCGGAACTTGAAAGGAATCCAACCAAGAATTGAAAATTCTAACAGAAGCTTTAAGATAAAAGACGGGACTCGCATGTTGACAAATATGTAGGGGGTTATGCACGAAGGAGAGCTCTTATTCTGAGATAAAAGTAGAAATGTATTATTTGTAATGTGGGAAAACTAATTGAAACCCGTTCAATGGCCATCTCTACCCATGCATATTTAGCCCGAGGAGAGTATACATTGAATGGGTCATTCTCTGCCCGGTTACCCATTGTGTCATTCGGTGTGAACATCGCCAGTTACCAAACAGGAAGATTCCCTACACAATAAACTGATGCATCGTGAAATGTGGATTTTTTTCGTTTTCTAGATATAATGTCTGTGGTGATATCTACTAACTAATATCTACTTTTAAATGAAGATACAGCCTTAAATAACCGAGTGGGATCAAATGTCATAGATTCAAGGCTTTTAATAAGACGTTATTGGATGATGTATTATAATTACGTTCGCACGTTACGCAAAGTCCATGGATCTTGGTGCATCTATATGAATACAATAAACTGTACTAATATGGAATATAGGATTCAGGGTAGGCGTCAGGTCTGACATTCAGTATTCAGCCATCGTCCGAATTACGAATTTCTCCATCGATAATTAAACGAAAGACCTTTTTCGTGCAATCATCATCTCTAAATTCGCAAAAAAAAAACCTGATAATCTCCTGCAAGAGAGAAGCATTGTCACTTTATCCAAATGAATTCCCAAGCAGTTTTCCACAGTATATATGTATCGGGCACTCTATGAGCCGAACTTCAGTAAACTACCGTCGTCAACAACGATTAGTTCGTTCAATAATCTTTAAAAAAAATCCGCAGACTTTCGCAGGTATCTACTACCACCAAATAACCAATTTCGAAATAAAAAATAACAATAAACCTTCGTTGAGGATGCCAGGTAAACACTAATGTCCCTTTCGTCAAATCTTTAATACTGACAGGAATTATTTTCACGCAAAGGATATTTCTGATCATCGCATCTTCTCCATTGTCATAGAAGATTTCAATCTTGATTTGAAGGATAATAAAAGGTGGACGTGGATTTAATATCTTGATTGTCCAAGAATTAATATTTTCTAATCGGAAGCAACGTATCAATTTTTTGTCAAAGTTTACTCTAGTTTTGCGGAATTCCCGTAGAATTAGGAAACTATCTTTCGCTCCATAATTACAATGAATTTCTCTTGTCTATATACGTCGCTTGACTCGAGGACAATGCAAATGCGTGACTATACTTTTCGACTTTATTCTATAGCGGTCAATACAATTAATTTTCCCGGGTGATTGGAAGCAAATTTATGTAAATGTAGTCAAATTTTCCCCCATTGATAGGATGTATGCACGTGTTTGAAGTGAACGTGTATCGGCTTTATGCGATTGAGTGGAGCTAGTCGCCCTTATTACTGGATTACCGCCACCATAACGTTGATTTATTAAGCTCCTATTGCCAGTGGGTGGCGTCTGGGAGGGAAGGGGCTCGTTCAGAACCAGGCAGGCGGAAAGGGCGGCTCGAGGCTTGATGACAAAACGATGTTTCGGACTACATAACTGCTTGGCGTCCCAGAGTTCATTGTAAAATGGATTGGTAGATGATACTTTGATATTATCTTTATTTCTCCAAGTCAAATGACCCATTGTTACGATAATGGGACAAAAGAACTAACATTATATTTCCACACTCATGATATCTCGTTAAGTTACACCTCTATACTCAATGAATAAATACAGATAGGTGACAGGTAGTGTTTCTCCAAATGCACCTATGCGTGCATTCAATATATATCTGTTCAAACCACCTCAATATTTAGTTTCGTTTGGAGTTTCTGGCAGCTTGCTAGCGATCACTCGAGTTTCACTTCCTAATCATACTATCGAAGTAGCCGTTCGATCTGACAGTAGGTACAGATGAAAGCCGAAATGTTGGTCCGCTGTGTATCTTTCAATTTAGCTAGGACTTTGACTCTCACCATATGCTCATTGGGGTACAGACATCAGATCGGCAATCCATTGCCAGCCCTCGTCCACAAACAATGTCCGTGCCCAGGAAGATTTTATTCACGAGACATTATTAAACTCAACAAATCCTGGCTTGAGTGGAAGAGAAATAATACTTATAGTGAGAAGAGTCGAATTCCTGTGACCGAAGTTCCCGTCATGGGTGACCAGTGGCCAGCCATGGAGAATTTTTTTTTAAAAGGTTGGACTATCTTCTGGATATGGCACCATCCTCGCAATCTGTTATTGGCTAATTAATGACTGGTCAGAATTTAGTTTCACTTCAAGCGATGTATGTCCCCGCTTCAGTACAATAGGTCGTTTACCCAGATCTGACGTAACCTGTGTGTTTCTATGAAAAGAACCGCTCCAGATTCCTAATTCAATTCCCCGTTATATTCTCTTGAATGCAGAGATCGTTGATTCATTCATTCATTCATTCGTTCGTTCGTTCATCAACAGCAGCCACAACATCTTTCCCAATTGGTACTATTCATCTAGCGGCTATGTTTAGAAAATGTCCACAATAGCGCGTTAACCCGTTATGAGGCCACTGGTTCAATGGAGCTCGTCACAACAAACACTGATTACAATACCCTCAACTTCATGTGTATACGGCGGAATTACAATGGAAATAATTACCACAAAGATGGTTATTCATGTTTAATGTCGCATATTACAATACTGTCTGTCGACATACAATAGTGGCTGTAGTTGTTTGGATTTCCAACACATCTCTGTACAAAGACACAATGTTAATAATCAGACATTAACGCCTGGGGAATGACATATATTTGTGTTCATACATACAACTGTGGTTCATTGATAAAAATTCTAACTTGTTCTGCTCTCTGCTATTCACTCTACAACTAGCATCTTTTGTTTACTGCGTAGGTCGATTTAACTTTTCGCCTAATCTATGCGTACATCTTTTCATAAGGAGTGTTACTGACAGGGAAACAATTTCCGAGCCCGAAGGCACTTTGTGACACGGAACAAACTCGTCTCTGACATATCTGCTACGGTATTTATTCATACGTTCAAGGTGGCTGGTCATATCAGTGGGTGGGTGAATCTTTTTTGTCACATGTGTTGTTTGTATATGTATATACTTCGTTTAGTTGTGCCGCATCTTGAAACATAAAATATATGATAATTATTCCAGTACATAGCCCCCAGTATAACTTGGCCTGTCACAAAACATTAGTCAGTGTGTCGAGTCACTTGAGGAAATGTTTCGCTTCAAGATGTAACATTAGTACTCCGATTTGAATTTTTCTTCGTTCCGGTTCCAGTTCTACTGTAGATTATTTTCTCATAATTTCATCGAATCTGTTAATTCAGGGTTTACTTCAATTGTGACTTCAATTGTTACCAAATGTATTAATCCGAATACGGGTATTACCGTCTGAATGTGAAAATATCATATTATAATATTTTTGTTCGATTTTTTCCCTTAATGAATTCGGTGCATTTGGGAATAATAGAAATCCGGGCCCAGTGAATGTTAAAAAGCCGCTCTTCTTCGTCCGATATTCCTGTGAATAATTGAATTTAACCGCATTTCAGTGATTAATCTCTCGAAGAAGTGATTGTCAACCCTGGTTGAAAATACCAAGATGGAGTAAAAAAGATGGGAGGAGTTAAAAAGAGTGAAATTTATGGAAGAAAAACTCATAAACTTTCTTCAAAGGAATGCAAAAAAAAAGAAGCTTCGTGACTAAATGAAAATGACTGACACATTACACGTTTGCTATATGTATGTCCCCCAGCTAGCCGTGCCTATGATAAAGCGTGAGATGTAAAATTAGGTCTTATTCTTTTATTCTGTTTCGTGTGTTTTGAAGGGGCGTGCAGTATGGGAACCACCATTATTACTAATCTCTGACCACCCCGGGGTATTGTCTTGAGATGTACTTCGTTTATTTTGTGCCTGTGTTGTATATATAAATATGAAGAATATAACCACTTAAATTCTGACCTTAGTCTATGTGCTTTGGCTCTTTGCAACGTTAAAGGCCTATCCAGTGTCGACCGTTTGCTTTTTTGTGTGGTCACTTGCCCATTGTTCCCAAATTCGTTTAATTTGTGTCTCTATACGTTACCGATTTTTCTGTGGTGTTACGTTAGTAAACCGAAAAATTAATTTCTTTAATTATGCACACAATTTTGTATTGTACAGACAAAAATTATACGTGCGCCCACGTTTTATTTTGTTACAGCTCAGAGTCAAAAGTGACGTTAAACATCGGCTGACTTTGGAAATCGAGGTTTCGTTTGTTCTTGACTTTTTCGTATACATATTAGCATGCATGTTTTAATATGTCTAAAATATGATACGTTGAACCAAAACGAATCTACTGTTTTCAAAGTATATCTGCCGTGAGATTAAATCGAAGTATAATTTTGGATCAAGGGGTCAAATTTTAGCTATATTAAAAAAATAATGCTGGAAGACAAAAAAAATGATGAAAATCCAATTTCAGACGTCAGTCGGCGCTGTTTTACGTCACTTTTGATTCTGAGAGTTAATAACATAAATCTTGGACAATTTGTCTGTGAAACAGAGATTTTTGTGCATAATTGAAAAAAAAAAAAAAAAATGGCTTTCGTAACGTCTAATGGAGTTTTACGTATGTTACCGTAAATACTCCCTTATTATGAACACCGTAATATCGGCTTAGTGAATTGGTGCATTGATTTTCACTTTTGTTGCATCACCTTATACGGTCCTCGCCGTTTGGCTTTTTATTAAAAGAACAAAGAAATTAGCAGCGTTTATGTTCCTTGGAATATCATTCGTTCACGTATGGATGGACGAGGTTGATGTTGATGCAGGCTGCTTAGCTAGACTGTGTATATGACTCTGCTCGAGTCTAACGATGGACGTGTAACAGTCTTAGAACTTGCTCACAGCGATATTTCAATAATCAATTAGCGATTTTCCGCCCTCCTACCGCCTTAATCTCGCTTGCTAAACATTTGCAACCACTCCTATGGACATCTTCATTATCGCAGGCAATGACAGTTCAATAATTTTCGCTAGAATTCCTTCCCGCTGACATGTCACTCGTGTCCCATATCTCGCATCTGATATTTCTTCCCGTTATATTTCATATTGCTGTATATAACAAAACATAAGGAAAATATGTTTATTATTTCCGTGTAATAATGGGCGTTTAAATTTTGGTTGTGAAACACACAGATGAATGTAATTGTTTATTATTTAATTTATTTAGTTTACTAAATTTCAGCCACATTTGATAATTTTATTGTGAATTTCTCTGATAATAATACAATACAATAATATTTCAACTCTGATGTGCGACATGCATTGCATGGCTGATTCTATATTTCGATTTATTTTTAAATCGGCTTTAGGAATGAGGTGATGTACATATTTATGGGTCTATATATGTTCAATGTGGCGAATATTTACTCTGATAAATCCTGTATATAGAGAAACAATAATGATGTTCAAAAATGCATTTATTTAGAATTCATCGGCGGGTATCTTATTTTATTCCGATCGTATAACAATTATTTTGAAGGAACAAGTCATTCTTCGAACCAGAACACTTGTTTCATAATATTCAACGGTATGTCGTACAACACACCAAATGTTACTGTTTAGTGATATTATATTCATAATGAATGGAAAGATAAGGCCATTATAGAATATTTTACACTCTGGCCCTTTAAACGATGTAAAAATTAGATAGTGATGGTGACAGCCATTGTAATATTTTCTCCGAGACATGTTTGTTATCTGGGGTGTCTTCGGGAGAATTCGTTTGATCGTATCTATATGGATGCACAGCGATACTTGCTTATGCCAGTCAAGCAGAAACAAGATTTCTTTCCCAATTCATATTTATGATTTCATCCCAGAGAAAATATCAATAGTTCTATCGAATCACAGCAGAAACCGAACTGGCGTTAACTGTCCATGTGTCAAACAATTTCTGAAGGAAATGGAGTGAATGCCCGATGAAAGGCTTTTCATGAATCTCATAACATCTTTATCTTCTCTTTGCAGCGCGAGCTTGGATGCACGAGAGTGACTTGGTCGTCTGCTTTTCCAGACCCTTTGCACGTGAGCTGCAGGACACAAAGGAACCGTTGGTTGACGGCCGCTGAAGCCTTTGGAAGCTTAGCGACATTGTCATATGCGCAATATTAATAATGCCAGGTCTGTGTCACTGTGGTTGTACTATTTAAATCTAAGTTGTTGATAGGTGTCCCATAATAAGGTTCATCCAACCGAAGGATAACTATATGGTGCATGTCTCTTCTATAAACCATCCCTTGTTTCTGGGGCTTATATCTCTTGTTGGCCTTGACTTCAGCCGTTTATTGGTCAATTGTAAAATAGCACACCTTAAAGTGGAAATTTGCTGATCAACCTGATCAATTCGCCCACAATCAGATGCGGCACAGTACAATTTAACCAACAATTCTACAAGGTGGTTTTTCTATTGACCATCAGAGCAGCGTAAACCCATTCTCATGGCATCAGATTGTATATCTCCTATTGTCATATATATTGTTTACCGACGGTTTGGATGTTACAAACTCTGACGTTGGGAGAATGCGTAAACCCTGAATGTGGAATAATACACATAAGCAAAGCCTGGTTAAGGGCTACCTGTTCCCTCAGTTCCCATGGAAATATAGGGGAATAGTTCAGCTATATTTTTTTCATGCATAGATTTCACAACCACATTTTGCGAAACATTACGTTTCCAGATTACCATTATGGCGATATTGTTGAGAAAATATATCGCATTTTATTTTTTTCTGGTCTCTAATATAGAAATTTCCACAATGTCGCTCGAACCAGATGATTCAACTTGCGCGCGAATTAGGTTGTAAAAAAAAGACATGTGCTAAATCGATTGTTTTAAACGATATATTTATCATCTCGGTGATGCCATATGGTTATAGTATTTGCGGGTTTCTATTCCGGTTGCTTTGTTTCCTGGATTCAAATATTGATGCGGAATCGGACCGTGTGAAAGATAATAGCTAAGACTATTAGCTGATATTTCCAATCGGTTTTCAGTGGCAGTATTTTCCCTCTTCCCGTCATTACAGGGTCACAAAGTTTGATTTATCGCCGTGTGCAGCTATCAGAATAATTTTCCATTCTTCCAGTCTATCGATCACGGTGTCCTCTTTTGTTCTATAGTTTAACGTTGTCTACATCGCCATATGCTTGCTTACTCACTTTCGCTTTTCGGCCCACAATAAGTTTCCCAAATACATGAATGTAGAACGTACAAATTAAACCTTCAAAATTATTGAATATTGTTTTTGCTTTGTTCCGCTGACCGCTTTGATGTTTCCATCTTCTCTATGCATCTGCTGAAAATTTGGAAACATGTTTAGTTGATGAAGGGTAACTGGTTGTGTAAATATGCTTATCCCCGATAAGTTGACAATGCAAAACTTATAAAACCACGAAGTAGTTTTGGTTCATTTTATGCAAGGCGTTGACGGATAAGAATGAATGATTCATAAGTGTTGTGACAGTTAACCAATGTTAGACAAACGTCTCTTCTATTCACTTCGTTTAAACCTCAAATGATAATCGAACCCAAATCTTTTATTCATTTGTCATTATTCTAACTTCTGGTTCGAATGTTTAAGAAGGCAAGTTCAAGGATATGGAAATACCGTAGAGAGGGAAAGAGAAGACAGTGACAACAAAATTCAGTATTTCTTCATGCTTTAATTTATTAAAACGTATAATTAACTTTTCTCTTCAATAAGTATTGATTAGTGAAATAATACTATTTTTACTCATTTGCACATGACAAGGAAATATATCGTAAGCGATATGTAAATATAAGCGAGTTATAGTGACAGATTAAATGTCTCAGTCAAATCTTTACATGACATTAGAAGTACATATATTGATAAATATTCGATAACACTATCTGAAATATGACACCCAAACTCTATTAATAAGTTGTTCGTACATATAAACTCCAAATAAAGTGTTCGTACATACAAGCACTAATTAATAAGGTATTCGTACACACAAACACTAATTAATAAGTATTGGTACATACAAACTCTTAATAATGTGTTCATACATACAAACACTAATTAAGAAGGTGTTCTTACATACAAACTCTTAATAATGTGTAAATACATACAAACACTAATTAATAAGGTATTCATACATACAAACACTAATTAATAAGGTATTCGTACATACAAACACTAATTAATAAGGTATTCTTACATACAAACTCTTAATAATGTGTAAATACATACAAACACTAATTAATAAGGTATTCGTACATACAAATTCTTAATAATGTGTTCATACATACAAACACTAATTAATAAGGTATTCGTACATACAAACTCTTAATAATGTGTTATACAAACACTAATTAATAAGGTATTCGTACATACAAACTCTTAATAATGTGTTCATACATACAAACACTAATTAATAAGGTATTCCTACATACAAACACTGATTAATAAGGTGTTCGTACATACAAACTCTTAATAATGTGTTCATATATACACACTTTTAAATAATGTGTTCGTACATACAAATATCTCCAAATAATATAAGATGAAATAGGAATGGAAATAGCCATGCAAACCTCGCTCGTCTACACTCTTAAAAAACGGTTCTGTTTCTGGAATAATCCCATTGTCCGAAGGACTCTGATACTGGTTCCGAAACGTCATCTGTTTTTAAGAGTGTATATGAATATGTGACGGGTGACGGTTATATGCACCATACAGTGACCATTATATGAGGAAGCTGGATTGTTGTAGAATCTATAGAGGATACATCATAAAGAAGCAGACATGACCATAGTGTTACAAACTAATGCAGTAGGAAAATAGCAATGCTCCGCCGAGCACAGATGATACAGCGAAGGAGGACACGATATTGAAAGCTAAAGCTGCACAACGCTTGATGGAAGTACAGGAGAGATCAGTGAGATACTTTAGTATTAGGTATCAAGAGATTTGGCCTCCTGAAATAATGTGTACGTGGTATAGAATCATCGAAAATATGCAGTCAAGAAAATAGAAAACTTATTAAATATGAGTCTTCATATGATATTACAGTTGGAATTACTGAAAACACTGAACATTGCGGCAGACCCATAAAATTTGGGTTAAAAGGACACAAAAATATGGGATCAAACGGGCAATTCAAACCGAGATCGGTCCGTTATGTCTATACACCAAAGATTGGGTGAAATTGAGTAAATCCTTCGACTATGTATCTTGTGTTGGACTTAAAAGAAGTTTTATTTTGTTGCAGGTGGAATACCTCTGACCGAAACTCGTGTGTCTGCTGCGCCATCGAGGCTGACCAGAAGTTCCAGTTGTGAAGGTCCTTGGTCGTGGGTTCTACCTGAGTGGACACCGTGGTCGATGTCATTACGTCGCGACAAAAGCGATGACGCCAGGTGTCCAGTGTGTGAATTTTCGCAACACAGGAAAATGTATTAATGACTGTGACATTTCGCCTTGCTAATTATCTCTTTACCTATTACGTGTTAATTTCGCTAAACCATGAGCTGGGGCAAATCGCTGAGTGCAGTCTGGGGAAATTACATAACAAATATGAACGAACTCGACAACACCACCGACCCAAATATGCTGTCTCGTTTTACGGAGTCAAAGATTGGATTTGTATGTTAATAACCTTGGAAACCAGGGAATAGAGACTGCCAGGAATCCTGGGAATCTATGCACCATACCTGCCTGGTCTTTACTGGTATGGATACCATATTTAATCCCATTAACATGGAATACCTACCAGCATCTACTAGAAGGATACCAGCATGGCAAATATGGATCATTACCAAGAGTTATTTTGCTAAACTGGCAAAATGGATCCGTTAAAATATATTGTATATTCTTTCGGTCAAACGATTTACACCAAACGTTGGATTACATGGAGTTACAAACAGAAGGAACACGGTTGCCGATGCCTTAGAATAATTCAGTTGTTAGACCCATGTTGCTTATTGGCTTAATATCTATATTCTAAACCAAACTTCATATTAAATTCATAGGAAAAATGGATTGATCAAGATTCGCAAGTCTGCAAAGGATCGTAAGTCCTACTTTCGCAATTATCTCAACAGGGCACCCAGACTTTGCTCAACTCTAATCTCATACAGCAAAGAAGGAATTCCAATAATAAAAATCAACATTGTGTGTCAAAGGAATGGTATTCTGTATATTCATGAATAATCTGTTAACGCAATTTTGTATGTTATTCCAGAGTCATTGCCCCTGATGCTTCTTTACACTTGCATACATTTTGGACAGAGAGAGTCTTTGTATGGCTTTTAACCAGTACGCATTAAATGCTTGTTGCCTTTATTGATATGAGAAATACAATTACTTATAATTTCCTAAAATGTATTTATGCTTTTATTTCCCTTACGTTCAATTGAGAAAAAGATCCACAACCTTCTCCCAGATCAAACCTTCATCAACTGAACGTTGATACGTTGTCTTCCTAGCAGATATAGTCGGTATTTATTAAAACTGTTGCCATATTTGATCAACACCTTATATTCATTAATTACTATTGGGTATTCGTCATTAACATTTGCTAACCATAAAGTGCTTGCATGTACCACCAGATCCTTGTCCATTGTATTTGAATGTACTTCCACCTCGAAACCATGAACCTTTACAGAAACTATAGTGATTGGCTGGATTGTCTCTATTAATCCAACCAAACAAGCCAATGAAAATATCGCTTTTCTGTTTGAAAATTTCAATTGACCAATCAACTGCTTTAAAACTGAAACTATCCCGTGGGGCATTGTTGTTTTTTACAGCTCCATTGGATGTAAATCTCGCACAAATTCTGCATTCGAGCTAGTGATCCTTGACTACAGTTGGTTCGAAGTTAACGGTATCTCAATATTTTATTTGTAATCTGATCTTGACGAAGATTGGTTCTACACAACACTGGGGAATTGATAACGAGCTTGTCTGAGATACATTCTAGAAAAAAAAGACATTTTAGATTGAAGCATAGTTCACGAGCTTGTCTACCAGAATGTTGGTGCTACTAGTGTAGTGTGAATAAGTCTTTCTATTATGGACGTACAAATTCCTTTTGGACACGGTTTCCTTCTGAATGTCGGATTTCGAGTTGTTGCCCAAGTTGAATGAAGAATTGACTTCAATTGTATTGGTGTGATACGATCACGCAGCATGGTTTGTCTTGGATCTGAACATACAAAGGCTGAATTTACTGTTATCTATAGCCTCTTCTGGGCTGAATTGGCTATTTCTGTGAATAAATAATCCAGTTCGACATTCAGTAGACCGCCATCGTCCATTTCACCATTTCCAAAAATGCACAGCCTCACTACTAAGTGTAAAAGACAATCTCAAACTAACATAACTGCATAAACCTTCACAGAAACTACGATTGGCTAGACTTCTATTCAATTTTCTCCACAGGCCAATAGAAATTCTGAATTTCTTTTGAAAATTTAAATTGACCACTCAAGTACTGTGAGACTCGAAAATGCTTTCATGTTTGATGATAAGATTCTTTCTTCGTATAAGGTACCCCCAGCACTAAATTTAATCCGACAAAATAAAAATAAAACATACCGGTTTATAAACGCTATAGCTGGTTTCTTGCAACGAGAGAAGCTGTGGAACAGTTTTCTATGATGCTTAACGAGGCATTCTGATGTTCCTGCCGTCAAATCTGGATTCTTCATCCAAATTAATGTTATAGAGAAGCAGCTGATCTAGTCTCTGCACAACGTGAACACGCCCCATGCCCAATGTCTTCAATGTGAAGGAAGCAAATGAAAAGTATAGTTCCGGGCTGTGAAAGGCAGGGATATAATTCTTTGCTTGAAGTCTGATGTCCCAAATCTGTCTACAAATATTAACGGTGAAGCCGGGGAGGCACGACCAAATTTCTTCGACCAGTTTTCATGTAGACGTGTGAACGAGCTAGCAAAATTTTCTACATATTCTCTGATTCTCCCGTTTCTTTGATCCGATGTACAAGTAACACATTTCATTTGTTGGCAGCATTCGGTCATACCCCAGTAAAGAATGATGTCGCTGCCTTTCGCAACCGGGAACTACTCCGGTTATAAGAAATATGTGAGGTATTCTGAACAACCTTTCCACCCCGCATTTTTACACTGTTAATACGGTACAGAGGAGAGATCGACTTTGCAATGCGCCTGCGCAGCTCCGTACTGTAGATTTTCTATGGCGACACGTACACACGAACAATTATTTATGGTTGTGAGGAGCATTCATGTTACTTTTTGTACCAGATGATATTTTGCCGCTTTTTTCCAACACACCAGATTGTTAATTTGTCAAAGAAAATTTGGTGGTGTTAATTTGGCTTAACTCGTGCAAACATCCAGGAAACAGAACAATTCGGAATCCTGCATGCATAAACTTGTGGCGACTCGTAAATATAGCTACAAGAATATTTTTCAAAGTAAATTTGATTTGGGGTTTTTTTCTCGAATATTTTGTAGTTTGTGCATTTGCAAATGAAGTTCATGACGCGGTATATTGCTGTGAACATTCTGCCCATCAGAAAATCCGAACAAAACTCGACAGAATATCCGGTGAAATTCATACAAGAAGAACGTCGCTCTTATGTGGCTATCTGGATTGAGTACAAAGTATAGCTCAAAATGAGGACAGTAATCTGGAACAAACCGAACCCAAACGTATGATAAACTGGGTATGGTCTGATACAAGAATGGCCTGAAATGTGAAACCCTTTCGTTTGCTCGGGGAATAATAAATGGCTACATGACTCTTGGCAGCATTAATGCTTTCAAGCTTCCAGTGCGAACAGATCTGCTGTACAATCGCCTCCAATCCTTTTAAAAACGTTCCAGCTTGCCAATAGCGCACACGACACCAACAAAACCTTTCAACTTCTGCAGCTTTTAATACGAGGTTCACATTTTCCCACTTGCGTCCACAACAATTGGATGGGTTGTTACTTGGGATAACACCCTTGTTATGTGATGTAGGTTTGTGCATGAATGAGCCAGGTTAGCATCTCGTACGAAATCAGTCTCGTCTTTTCAAGTCAATTAATGCTATAAGCTTCAAGTGAAGTATCCATTCTATGACTTTGATATAATCACGACAACCGACAACACTGGAAGATATGCATACGGACAATGATAGAATACTACTAGATGGTTTTTTTGTAATAATCCATATCTAAAAAGCATGTAGGCTAATAATTGCCCCTTTTTTGGCCATAAAACTGCGCCAGGCATTGTGACGTCCATTTGCAACGCTAGATTCTGATAGCAAATATTATACGCACAATAAAATAAAATCGAGTTTTAACTTCAGTAAGACTTTTATATAAGAATATTTGTTTACTTCCTTATTTCGTTACATTGGCAACAACTCGGAGAACCTGAAAACATCAGATTTAATTTTTTTTTATACTTAAGTTCGCTCCGTCAGCCCATTGAGAATATGGAACAGGAAGTCGCCGTGAAGTTCGATACTTTCCATACAATCTCTAGATATTACAGTGTTTATAAGTGATATCAGGACAATGAACTTCGTAATTAACTACAGTGATCGAAATAACACCTAGAAGCTTAAATGAAAAGTTATGTTTTGTGTATAAGTAGAAAGCAATCAAATACTCGAGAACCGATTTATACGATACAATATGAGCATGGAGGCAAAATCAATCGAACTCGGTTATAAAGCATAGATCTCGCGTGTCTTTGTTTTGTGACAGGTAGCTCGTACACACTCATTGTGTGTAGCAGACCATGCATGGACTGCTGTAAATGTCAGCGAATATCGGAAATGGAGAAACGCTATCCTCAATAGATTTCCATATACCGGCTGTGCAAGGCGAGTTTTCCAGTAGATCTACACCCGCGTGGCTCTAAAAACGTAGGTAATACATAATTAGACATAAAACTGGCCGCCGGGGCTTTGTGCAAAAGTGCGAATCCAAAACCTGGCCATTGTCGTGCGGAAAATGTATTGGATTCGGCAACATGTTGACGA
Source organism: Hanleya hanleyi (assembly GCA_036873755.1). Taxonomy (NCBI): domain Eukaryota; kingdom Metazoa; phylum Mollusca; class Polyplacophora; order Lepidopleurida; family Hanleyidae; genus Hanleya; species Hanleya hanleyi. Next base: position 82,758 of record JAVTVY010038349.1, on the reverse strand, counting down.
GCTGTGCGGCTGTAAACAGCGGTCGATTTGTCAGCTATTGTTCAACACGTTGCGAGAAAGGAGAGGAGCTGCAAGCTGTCACCTCTGCATCCACGACCTGCAGTCACCGAGCAACTAGTGTTCGTAGATCCATGTTTAAATTTTAAATTTCATCCACATGATGCAAAATAACCGAGAATCTGGTCCTGGAAAAATATACATATATATATATATATCTTTTAAGTTAAACCCAAATGAAATACGCATGATGTTCAAATTAAACAAATATTTTTATTACGGAAGACCTTCAATAGGGTTTATTTAACCCATAACTCAATTTTAATTATTCGAATCTATAACTCAGAGCTCCGGAAAGGTCCTAGTAGTTATCCCACTCCGGTAACAGCTCGAATGGTAATGATTTTCTGGCCTTCTATCTCGGACTGCTTAAAACCCTGTATTACAGAATGTTTATAAATCCATTCCATCATTTGAATATATGAGAAGTTTTGAGAGAGAGAGAATGACTCGGGCTAGCCATCTGTGTATTTCGAACCCGCGTCCCCGTCGAAACACGGAAATGCTCTTGTCGACAAAGCTTTGGCTACAAACTTGTGGACAAGTCGACACTACGTCTGACTGTTTTGTCTATAGTAACTGGGGGTATCTGAGACAAAGTGATATGAACATATCGTCATCTTTTAAGAAACCATCTTACAAGATTCGTTTTTTTCATTTTTTTTTTTTCATACACATATGGAATTGGTTTTAACTGTCGTACGAGATAGGTCTTAATATTATTGACGCGGAATTCTCTCATGGACGACTGCTGAATGTTGAAGGTCGGATCAGTAGACAAGTCATCCTGTGTTTGGGAGAATAACGAAGCGATCTTTGAGAGAATAACGAAGCGATCTTTGAGAGAATAACGAAGCGATCTTTGAGAGAATAACGAAGCGATCTTTGAGAGGGAGACAAATCTAGCATTCCACAGATATGATTAAAATAATTTTTCGAGTGGCATTTTTAGCACCATGATCCCAGGTAAACCGATACAATCAAAATTCAAGTATACACACCAAAGTTAGTTATTGAAATTAAGTGGATTCTTGTAGTTTTCTGCCCCGGTCTGAGACCCAGTAGCCATGCAGTCATATAGGAACAAGGAGTATTACCTATTACCACTTCCATAATAGAGATAACTCACATATCACTATTAACACTAACATCAGTGCAGGCATAAAATGAAAATATAAATAAAAAGACTCCCAGGAAAGAATATCGTCCATTTTTCTTATTTTAAGACATTGAATTGGATAGTTTTAAGCAATTTCTGCAGTCACGCGTTTTCACGAGAGAACGAGAGTTGAAGTATGCACGTGTCACTTTCGACATTCATAATGGAGCTGTGGTCAATACAGAATTTCTGCCTCGCTAATCTAAAGACGGTTATCAACGATGCTAGCCATGATGGTAGTTAGTGCCTCTCGTCAGGTACGACATTCAGACGTCGCCCGTAGAAAATATCCGCGTCCAAAATCGACAACCCTCATTCACCGAAAACACCAAACTCGAAGCAGGCATGAAGTAAATATAAACACATGCGACCTGCGCTTAACCGTTTTAAAATATGCCGGAATCATTGAATGTGTTGTCATGCCATCAGTTATTTAAGCTGCACCACTCATAAAATGTACATTGCATGGCTATTCTTAGCTCACTTTTTATGGATGATGTTCAGCGCTAAAGATGTGACTTCCCCATATAGGAATTCCCTTATATGTGTTGTAATTAAGCCAATATTACGTGCTTAGATACTGTGGCTCGATGTCTTTCTTTCAATCCCATGGTGCATTGTGTATCCATAGCAACTACAGAACAGGCTATGAAACTTTTACTGAAATCCGACATGGGTTATGTAAAAAAATTACCAACAACACGGTGCACACTACATGAGCAACAAGGTGTGAAATCGTGTATGCAACCCAACACTCCAAATTGTGTCTGGTTACATACAAGACTTTCCCTTCTGTGACAACCCAGTGATCCTGAATAGACAGAACCTCCGATGACGTTTTATACCTCTTTCAATCACGTGATGAGTTGTCATTAATTTAATTGTCAACGCATGGTACAGGTGCACGCGAGGCGTGAAGTCCTGTATGTAACCCGACACAACAAATTAAAGCTCAAAGAACGTGTTCCGTACGCTTTGTCAGTTCAGGGCTTTCGCGTTGGCAATTAAATTCATGTCGTTTTTGACGAAGGACGTGGCAGTCTAATTGAAATGCATTATTATTTTCCCACCTCCTATTTGTCATGGACTGACAGTGCACCATGAGATAGAAGTGGGATAAAACGTCAACAGCTTTCAGGCCTATTAGCAATTAAATTAATGTTTTGTTAAATGAGCTATATCACGTGGCAGGATAACGGACTTGTATGATTTTGATTCCCATCTGACTGTTATTTGCTATATGGATGCAGATCGCTGCATGTATTTTGAAAACCATTAAAAAGGGATAAAGTTTCAAAATACATCTGGAAATTACTTACATGAAAAACGTACTCAAATGTTAAAGTGGAGAGCGCGGTTTGTGAAGTCGAGTCGTTACAGTGGCCCAGGCATGCCGTCGTCCAAAGAAAAATATCCGCGTCAAAAATCGAGAGACATTTTCCATTGAACACCGTTAACAGTAGTTTTACGGGAAAATTTGTCTATCTCATCAGAATTAACTAGATTTGAATTGGCACCATTTCTGTTTTTGGAGGGTAATATAAATCAATACTGATTATGCCCAAAGCTGGACGCCCTCTATCTGACCTGCGGTCCCTCATTTCCTTAAGTAATTCAGCCGATGTTGCAGAGTGAGGCGCACACCAACGTCAGCACGTGAGCTGACACGTGGACCGACACGACAGTCACGTGTTCTGTGACAGCGACAAGCCTGTTCGGGCCGTTACAATCCGAGTTCGCTCTCCCGTTAACGCCGTCCGTTGACGTCTGAGTATTAAATGCGTTTCGATGACTCGCCTGTTTGAATTCGTTACAACTGTGTGCTGTCAAAACAGTTACAGCTTATAAACCATGAGCGAGTTCTCATACAGCATACGGCAAAATAGATCTAAATATATACGGTCTATTCCGTATTTAATTAGCATGACGATATCAATATTGAGACATCACAAATCCGTTCATGTATACCATCCACCTGTTCGCGTAAATCAGCCTTCTTCATTAAGTTCATTAAAATTTGATCTCGTACCCATGATAACGTTCACGGAACCAGATGGTTTGTTTGTATTATTTTTTTTTTTTTTTTTTTTCAAATAAACATGACAAGGATCAGTAGTAGGGATTTCTAATTTGTGGATGAAACCACCAAATAGGATTATAAAAATGAATTATCTTGTATTGCCGTATACGTTTTGGGAGCAGTGTGCATGCGACTTGCATGTGGACGTTCGGGATATGCAGGCAGGAGCATGTTATCGAATTAACGTTCTGAGTTATATGCATCTGGATATCAGTATTCGAAGGTTTTGGCAAATAACAAGAACGTTGTTTGTGACGACCGAAAGAAGTACCAATTTAGAGAAGTTTGATCACTGAATGGTGTAAGCACGTGTTACTATTCTATTAATCAATTTCTGTTGATAAACAATAAGGTTATCAATGGCTTAGTTTAATTAGCATAATTTAAAGAAAAACTGAAACAAATCGTTATCAACAGTTATATAGTACAGCATTTCCTTTGGCATCAGGCCAAAATAATAAAAGTAATCTCTGCAATAGACCAGAATTTCTCGATTTTTCTCGCCTTCGTTGCAACGATAAATGGAAGGCCGTTGATACAGGGGGGCTAAATATGGTACTTCAAGAAATAATACCATATTTTCTAGTAGATTCAATGCTGGATAACATGCCCCGCCGAGGGACTATATGCGGAGCCTGAGCACTGCATCCAGCAGGCAGAGAAAACAGCAAAATCAGGACCTCATGTGTAGAGGCGAGCACAGCTTGGAATTTTGACGGATTACGTTTGTCAAAAAGTTTATCACCGTGCAGCACCTGAAATAAACTACTTCCTGCCGACAGTTGGAAGTCTAAATTCAATTAGGGAATCCGCCAGGTACAATTTTCTTAACATTGTCGTTAATGTGAATTATTTCGGAGTCTGATGCACTTTGCCAACCGTGACGAGTGTGCAACGTACGTAATAAGGGAGGTAAGTTGATCGCTATAGAGCACACAGATGAATGTTGAGCTACCCTGGAGTTGAGTATATCTTGAAGCATACATTGTTACACCGTTATCATTGAATTGATCGCTTCTCTCTCACGAAATAAACTTGTGCATGTGCCCAACTTATATCATCATTCTCAAACTAAATGAATGTTTTAGCAACATTAGCAAAAAATGGGATGTTTGCTTCAATATTAATATATGATGCTTCAAAGAACACAAGTCAAAAGTGTTCGAAATTAAAAAATAGTTAACAACACAAAGGTTGGATTTGTAGAGGCAAAGTATGTCCTTTGTCGGCCTTTGTGAAATTCGAAAACTGAAGAAAAAAAACTTAAACGAGAGCGAAGTTATTGTCAGTGACACGCCAGGTGATTGCCAAGTAGCTGTTAGTTGCCGGTAGTCGAGATGTATATTTACCCCAGGTTGACACCTACATTTCTGCTATCATATCCGCCATTTTCCCAGGCTCCTAAAGTTCTTCAAGTCAATCCTCATCAACGTTCTGTTAAGATCACATAAGCTATCTAACTCTGGTTCACTTTGAAATGATTTTTTTTTAAATAAAAAAAATGTAACTCGCATATTACTAGCAAACATTATTTCTCTACCATTTAAATATAAATTAGATTTTAAAAGAATCACAAAAACAAAGTGAAGACATCACCTCTATTCTCACGCCTACGCTACCTAGACGATGTCTTTCTCTCGACTCAAATTTCCTACTAACACCTTTGAAGATGTTAGCCAGGGATTTAGTCGGTCTAGTTATAGATTTGCACTACTTAGCGGTACTTTGAAGAAGACATGAAATGTATAACCTCCTTATTACAAAAAATAACGGAGTTTCTCTGCACAGTCAATTCCCGTGAGAGTAGGGTCAGTAGGTACGATTAGACTGAAAATTGTGACCGATTTTCAGTCAGCGGTAGTCCGTATTAAACGTTCTCGCACGTACTCGTTTATGCGAACCCTCAGTCGTATGATATCAAGGCAAGGATGTGTAACGCGTAATCAGAAAGTTTACAGTTAAGAATATCACAAGAGAGGGGAAGTTCCGAGATTTTCCCAACCTTTCTTTGGGCGCGGATAATATTTAGGTTAAGTACAATTTACAAACATTATATGACTAATAGATCTTGTCTCCGAAGTGAACTTGCTGATTGTAAGAGGTACGTGCTTACCTGTAAAATACGACTACTTTAAATTTCCGCGAAATACCAGTAAAATATTGACCGTGACTGGGTGTGTTTGTTTATGGTGGGGAATACGTGAAAACTGGATGGTATAGTCGCTCCGACACTCGCTCATATCTGCACCAGGCTTTGGTACGATTATAGAATATGTCATATCAACATTTCAGAGTATTTGACTATATGCTCGAATCGAGAGACGGTCGTGATTTTCACCGGCAATTACTACGGGGTAAACCATGGACTGGATTCCGGTTTGATGAGACCGATTGTTTACAGTGCCATGTAAATCTAACATGATCGTAGTATCACATAGGGCATGCCGACTGACACTGGATTGGTATATCCCTTGAATCCCAAGACATCTAAGAGTTTCAGTAAATTACTGAATGTACCGGATATTGAACGTTTCGACAGGCGACGGCAATCTCGGAGGATTGTGGTCATCTCGCGTTTTCTGATTCCACTTACACCAGAGGTATACGTTACATTTGAAAGGTGCATGTTCCGGATCACCATAGTGTTCTTATGAACAGTCACAACACAAACGTGACTGAGATACATTATACTTCAGAAAAGGACACCAGGAAAGCCATGTCTTCACTTCTCGCTGGCATAATCGAAAAATGTTGACCGCTTCCCTCAGGCAAGAAACTAGTTCGTGGTTCATTAATATCTTTAGACTTGATGGAATTTTAGAGGTAACAGTGTATGGGACGACAGCTAGACAAAATGTGATGACTCGTCAGGAACTCAGGTCATCGCCATACTTTTTCGACGACACAAGGTGATGACCAATCTCAACAACAAAAGTTGATCATAGGGCATATCAAATGAATACGATTATGGAAATGATTGGGCATAATAACATCGCCAAAAATGGTGATACATGTAGCCATCAGCAAATGAAGGTACTGCTGGAATATAGTGGAGGCTCTAACTCATCACCTCTTACTGATGATACGCATCGCCTATTTTGGCTGTGATTATTAACGCGGAAGTCTTATGCTGACGAGGACGGCCTGCCGAATGGTGGATCTGGTGTACATTCAGAGTCGACGCCGTAACACAAGCATTGCGAAATTCGGTCCGCCATTTTGAAGCGACAAAAGGGAGGCAACTAAGGCATACAAAAATCCAAAGGCAAAGAGGGAAAACCGAGACCAGTTCACCATAGCCAGACATACAAGGTCGATTTCAAAGCCTTATAAATAGGATTGTATTTTGGAAATTTGGAGCGGATTTTTTAATCTAAAATGATTCTTCTTCAATCTTGATCCTTTTTCCTCCAGTCCATGACAGGAAATCTCGGAATATCGCATCATTTCGAGTATTGTCCGAAGCATTCATAAACCATATGGTACATCTCTTTTCCTGTCGCGATTTTATCGCGATTGTATGTGATGAGTTCTAGTACACGCGATGGTCACAGGTGTCGCTCGCAGTTTGCCATGCCATGTACCACAGATGCGTGTTATCATCATATAGTTCGTTTGCGGATCGACACTGCATCTAGTCTTGTATCGACTGTCGCACGGCATGTGTTTACATGGCTCGCGCACGCTACTGAGACGTATGTATATATATAAATATATAAAGCCCATTCACTGTCGGACCTGCCGACTGAAAAGATATTTAAGCATTTCAGAGAATTACAGTTGTATTAAACCTGACACTAGCATACTGTCAGTGAATTATTATTACGTCATCTTTGGCACAGATTTTCTTTACGATTTTCACAATTTATTAATTGAAAGTATCACGTTCAAGAATGTTAACCAATAGTGAAATTTGCCCTCAAAACTCCAGGTAACCCAGTTCTTCCTAACGGACCAATTTTACCTGAATGCATCTAAACCGGAGCATGGAAAAAAACCATAATAAGTGAACGAGAAGCCCAACAAAAGCGCCCTCTATATCCTGTTTCGCGCCAGCTACGTCGAAATAGTTATATGGGCTCTCTCTCTCTCCAGCTCGAGTGTCTAGTCGGAGAGAAGATATCGGATTCTGAAACGAATAGGAAATTGAATCACGGAACGTATTTCGGTTCTTAGATTCCTGTATGTCTTAGCTGCTGCTAATGAGATAAAACAGATTTCAACGCGATAAAGCAACGGCGAGAATTGGAAAATGAGAGGGAATTTATGTCGTAAACTTGCCGTATTTAATTCCATAGTCTAACAACGCCATGTTGGAAGCTCGCTATATTTGTTCTTGTACTACCATGCTATTCCGATTAACAGAAATGTTGCTTTTGCCATACTTGTAAAAAACAATAGCAGCGATAATAAAGCATGACTTTCATATATGGGTCCGGCAAGGACACAGAGATTTTTTTTTATCTAGGATAACTTGATGCGATTTTTACAAAGTGACATAGTGAAATTTGCCCTTCTTGCATCTACGTTGCAGTTAAAAGCACTGCTTTCAAAGATTTGCTCAAGTATATAAATCGCCATTAAGCGGAGACATAACATTATCGCTTGATCTAGTTTCGCAATGAGGTTGCCAAAGTCGCGTATGTTGCAATGGCGTCAGCAATGGTGGTCTGTTGTGTTTTGGTGATACAGGTATCCAGATATATGTACTATGCGGACAAAGAATCTCATTGAGCTAAACTCCTGCTGCACATTTAAATCCATATATATTTTATCGCAAACTGCATGGGGTTCAGAGTTCCTAACACAGAACAGCAAACATCTTCCGACCATAAATTTGGCGGGTATTTTGTACTCGGCTGGCAAGTCTATGACTCGTGGTGTAGGCCTTCAAATACCGTGTGAGCGCGATCACATTCAAACCTTTCTAATTTCCATCCTGGTCTAATCCAGTTATTCTATCACTGCGTACGTGCATATTACCGTGGTTCGGGTGCTCCACTACGGAATACTATCCCAAACACCGGTCATCTGCTGCATGGCTCGTTTGATGAAGAAATGTCGGCGGGCTGATTTCCGCATCTCCTGGACGTTTCTTCCTACATCCACGTTGCAGTTAAAGCCCGACTCCATGTTCTTGCCAGATTTGCTGAGCCAGAGAAAATCACGTTCTCAAACTTTCCGATCACACTTGTGTTCGGAGTGCCTGACAAAGTGCCAGCTATCGACGGGATGGGACTAATTTTCTGCGATTAGTCTAATTGGAAGGAACGCTAAGTTGTGTCGCCTATAAACATAGAAATTGTGTGATTTGGTGAACAGATTCGGCAGGTCGAGCAAATGAAGTATGGCTAGAGTGCACACATCGCTGGTGAGGTGGGCGGAGTTGGCGCGCTAAGACGTGCAAGCGATGAGAGAAAGAAAGAGAGAAAAGGAAGGACGGATCAGGAACGAATCTGATGGCAAAACCTGTACGGTGTCCATGGATGAGGAAACGTCAAATGTCATCCGCATTCCTAATGCCTCTCTTTACTCGTATACTTTCAATTATATGGCGTAGAAATGTCGAAAATTGTACCCTGCATTATGTTCTACAGATTAATTTCGAGCGAAAGGGTGACAATAATCTATGAATATAAATGTATTCCTGATGAGGAATCAAGGTGGTCCTACCAGGATATATATACCAGTAGTGGAGAGCACACCTTTATTTCATGGTTCACTGGTTACAGGATATGTCTTTGAAACCACAGGTGTGAGAACGGCCCCCGGGCGTGTCCGCTTTCTTGGGAGTATATCTGGTTCAACACAACACAAGGTTTCATTTTTAACACAAACAAAAACGAATAAAATCTATAAAGGGAGGGCATATTCTCAATTATTTCCTTTTAAAAGATCCATTGTAGAAACTGGACTAATATAGTCAATTTAACAACAACCAGAGTAGGTAAGAATGACTAAATTAACAAGGAGCTAGAATATTGTTTCCCAGTGTCTTAATATATATTCTTGTAGTAATTACGGTTTGACAAATAACTGACAAATTAGACTTTCTCTGTGCATAAAACTGTAGTTGACAGAGCTCGCAAAACTGGTATACTGTCACATATCACGGAAGATGAGACGTGCATTGAATACAAACGAGTCTAACTATGCACAGATTTTTAAAGGCATATATTTGCTATGGTAATATCTGTGGTTGGCAGATGTTGAACATCTTCCTGTATGTTCTCCGTGTCCACAAACCGCCAGCTATATAGGTCAGACGAGTCCGGTATAAACGAGTTCAGTTCTCCTTATCTACCTCTCTAAAATTGAAGACGTATAAAGTACATACAAAAAGCATTTTCTTACCTCTCTGAGTGGAGAGTTTGAATAAACTTCAAACGGCCATAAAGATAAATCATAGATACGGAGAGTAGCCATTCAGTAATTAGGCAGAATCGGCTGCGTAAATGAGCTGCTTTAAATCAACTGGAATGATTGTATTTTGAATAAATATCGTCCTATTAGGCTGCATTGAAAGGCTCGAGCTACTCGATATGGAAAATACATTGGATTGTGCGATATTTTGACATTGGGAATTCACCTTTTAATTGTTTGTCACACATGAATGAAATTACGTTTTTTAATGAGAGAGGGTTTTCCTAATTGCTTAGAATGCCTTTCCGTGTATCTGTGAAGAAGTCCACCGTAATGGGTGGGGAGGTCGGGCAAGGTTGTCTCTGGCTATAACAAAATGCCTCCCAATTTGCCCTCACTTCGACCAAACGCGCCGGGCAAATCGCTGATAGGAATTATGTGAGCAAATGATTGATTGACTTTCTTCAGAAGATAAAATAAATACTTCAAATATTATGAATCTTCTAAAGTCCCTTATTGCCGAAACCCTGTTTCTGACGTGGAAACAGGGCGAGAGGTCGCGCTGGAATATTCTTAGAGAGAATTGGTCAAAATGAGACTCTCTCCCGCGCCTGGAAAAATAATGACCTCGTCTATTACAATTTGAGAGAGTGGGAGAAATTGTTCGCCAACACGAACAGAGTCCCACGATTTAGAGAAGGGCCTTGTTTTTCAGGAGTCCGAATTAATCAGTACAGCGACAGACGAGAGTGGAGGGTAATTTGCAAAATTCCCAAGAAAACGTTCAATTTGGCCGGCCTCTTGAGGCTCGGCTCGGCAGCATGATCTCAAATGATTAAATACGAAGGACGGATAAAGCTAAATTGCATGGCCAGGTGCAACGGGTCCCTCACTCTCAAATTTTCAGTTACCCCGAATTTCACATCATATTCGTGTTGTTATGCATTGCATTGCATATATATATATAACATGCGCAAGATAGGAAGAGCAAATCTCTGTTAATCATGTCGTTTTATGCCTCCTTGACAAAACAGTGAACATAGTTTTTCTCTTATGTTATATCGAATCATCTCATGTACGGACACCCACCCAAAAACATACACAATAAAAGATTAAAACAAAATTATTAATCCGTGGAATGGTGAAAATATTGAGAGGAAATACTCAGGTGGTATCCTGTCTTATATTGGTTATGTTCTATAAAGAACTGTAATTCACTGTCAATCAGAAAGACGAATATGTTTTATTTGAAGACATTTGAAGTATTACCAACAGCTTCCTGCGATTTTTCTTCTATATGCTATTAAACTGCTGCCACTCTCCCGAACGTTGCGATGTTGTCATCAGTCAAATTGAGACGTTAACAAATTTCCAACCAGAGCCGGCGAAGGCGATTCGATCCCCAGGGATGACCGGTACAACGATAGGGATTGTCTTAACATGGAAATTGGGCCGTAATTGGTGCAAGCTAATGGAATCAGATTGAAAGAAAGGGGCTAAATAGAATTTGGTAGGCTGATTGCGCGCTAAAAGTGAGTTAAGCCTAGCCTTTATCCTCTCCTGGCTTCTTTTTATTTATTTCATTTTCCTTCATTTCGCCTCAATTCAGAGCCGAATTACAGACTATTTATAAGAGTGCGGAGTGACAGGCGAGGGAATCTATAGGGCCCACTGCCACCGGATTGGGGCAGTCGCGGTCGTGGTCGAATCTCTCCCGTGGAGGCTTGAGCCGAATCCTGCACTGGCCTCGTTCTCATCCTTCTATCTTGTCCGTGATGTAATTATCTGATCCAGATAAGTTCGTCCATATCTGAGAAAAGGTCGTGACCATCCCTAAACTGATCATAACTCTTAACAGCGGCAAAATGAAATGATAGCACAGGTTTATATGGGATCCGCGGGATTTCACCTCGGGACGCGCGGAAAATTATTCATCTGCTAGGGCTGATCCCGATATTGTGCCGGCTTATTGGCCTATTAAAAGGATACGTGCTGGCTAAAGTCTCAATATTGTCGGTCAATTATCGGCGGACAAGCTATAAATATTTTATGAGAAAATTTTAGAAAAAGATACAAAAATATCAGAAATAGTGATAAAATAGAGTTAAATTCATTGATGGCTTCTTCACATATATCAATAAAAGGAGAGTTCTAGTTAATTCCATCCCATATCGTGATAGAAGAAAATATTTAAAAAATAATAATAGCGGCATGAATGTCGACAAAATCATATATAGCAAGTTGCCATTTGTTGTCATACCTTATCTTTCTATCAGATATTGTAACATCGCACGTGAAGTCGTACACCACAAGTTAAGCAGCAATAAAATTGAATGCTGATCAATAAAAGAAGAGCTTAAGGCTATATCTTGGTGACACCGTGTAAGATCAGGGGGATATGGTGGCATATGGCGCACAGACTTGACACAGGGATTATCCTTTGACAGATGACCCAGACCGTGTGATATAATTATACCTGGACCGTCACGATCCATACTCACTTGGTAGAAACATCCATGCGAGATCAAATTAGTTCCTGGTTGTATTTTTCGGAGGCGGAAGTGGAGAGAGAAGCTAAGAGTATAGCAAGGATATACTCCACCTCCAAACCCCAACCATATATCTTTCTAGTCTTTGCCTCTCTCCTTCTTCCCAGCAAAAACAGTTTTAAAAAAGATAACAATTTTGAATCGCAAATTTACGTGGACATGAAGCTTTTATTATTTTTGCCACATTTATTGCAAGATCATTATCGTATTGCAAAGCATCATGACTGGGCAAGAAATATACGATAGTTGTTTTGTTTTATTCAGTAAATGACGTATTTAAACATGTTTAAACGAAATATTGACCCACGATTTCTTCGAAAACTACTGAATGTCGGATCCATATTTCGTCTATATACTTCGCCCGCATTTCGTATACCAAAAAACGACTATAAATTCGTCCACGTTTTGCACACAAAAAAATCCTTAATCGCGATTCAGTATTTCACAAGCAGACTGTGTTCGACATATTAATGTCGGTGACATATGTAATGATCTGTTTACTTGATTTCCATTTATTGATATAATAATAGGAGAATCAGTTGATATATGTAATAATATACCCTTAAAGAAATGATTCAATTACCCAGGTAATTATGGCACTGATATTAATATTTTCAGAATTTGTCAGCTGATGGCCAATGCAGCTAACCGATATTTTCTTTCTTCATCTGTACAGCGGTTGTAAATGTAATCTATGTCCACTATAGTAAAGAATGTCCGTGTCGTATATTTTAACCCACCTAAGATAATATTGGTATATGCTATGAAATATCATCCTAAAGGAAACATATGAAAAAGGACATTTTTTCCTGGGACATTTGGATTATGGACGCGGATATTCTTCAATGGACGACGGCTGAATATTGAATGACAGAATAGACTTTTGTATTCTCTCTCAAATAATTAGTCTATCAGGTTGGAATTAGTGACCAATCTATTCGATTGAATATTCCATCTATTAGATTGGAAATTTCAATCTAGTAGATTCAATTTTCCGTCTACAACGGATTCATTTTATCGTTTGCATTCAATCCGATTAAAGATTGGTCACTAATTTCAATCAGATAGATTGAATTTCAATCTAATTATTTTAAAGAGTTCATTCCTTTTACACCGGCCATTGGGATAATGTTACAGTGGAACTATATTTTAAAAAAAATATTCATTCTATATTTGGATATCCTGATACGATATCATTCCTGTTTGCTAGTTAGACAATACTTCATGTATACCTTGCCTATTATGTAATATTACACAGTATACCCCAGGTTTATCCCTTTTCGCAGCATGTGCGCACCTAAAAGGGATATAATATAAAGATTTTGCCTGTGGCCAACTTGAGGATTTTATTTTGACCACCGCCATTACTCGACTACATTTAGTGTTACGTAATACAAGACGAAGGTTAGTTGAGTGGGCGTAACATTCAATATATGAGTATGAGATGTTATATATATCCCATTACTGATCGGTCTCTTTGATCGTTAACCTGATTGTTGTATTGACCGATGGGTTCCATATATTGGAGATCTTTTCTTGAATTCTAGTAATACATTTATCCCATGGATTCATTGTTTCTCTTTTGCGAGTTGTTTTTTGGAAATTAGAAATAGCAGATTCAAACAATGAATTCAATAAATTTTGTACAGTATAATAAATCCCAGAAAAGTGTATTTACTATTGTTTATTGCTGTATCATGATTATATAAATCATGATCTTCGAGAAATTGTAAATATCGTGCTGCTTAATATACAACTCAAATATAACGAACTGAAAATTCATTTGGATTGAACAAACCGATCACGCAGAGAAATGGATTTTATGATAGATGCGTCATGAGGTCTTTCCAGCATCATTGAAAACTGTTGACCGCTTCCATCTTTACAAGAAACTAGCTTGTGTTTATATTATATTACATGCATTATATTATGTCTGCTCGGATTTTGGTGCTACAGTCTTGTATGAATAAGTGCTGTTTGAATAAGGTGTGATGTAAAAAAAAAAGCATCATCAGGTCTTGCTGGCATCATTGAAAACTGTTGACCGCTTCTCTCTTGTAGGAAACTATATGCTGTATTTTATTATTTTTATTTCATACACATTTGGAAATGATGCCAGTCCGAGATTTTAAAATGTATAATACTGTATTACTGGTTTGAATTATGTGGCAAAACTGCACTGGATTTCGCTTCGTTTATAATCTAAATGTAACATACTCTTTTCATAACTATAGGAACAACGGGAAAGACTTTTCATCACTTTCAAGGCAGTCTGGCTCAAAACCTTACAGGTCACGTGGGACACCTATTTGTCCCTCCATATATGGAGAGTTTGTTTTCACCATCTCAAACTGAGGCACTAAGTTAGTTTCTTGGAAGGGAAGTTTCTCGGAAACCAAGCTAGTTTCTGGGAAGTGGTATAGGCTTCAAATAAATGTTTTTCTCTTGAAAGGTCTCGTGGGCAAACAACGAAATATATCTGTCTAAAATTTTCGAGATTCAAAAGATTGGACGATATTTGGCGTACGGCGAAGTTCTTTGCTCTGTGCAGAAGATTTGAGATAATGTTTTCTAATTTATTTGTTAGGGTGAATATATTGCGTTCGTTTTACCATGAAAACATGAGATATTTCAGTACTTTCTTTCACCGACACACAATTGATAACTGTCGACAACTCGAATATCTTGTGCTTGTGGTATTCATCTATTTAGTTTATACATGTATGACTCTGGTGTCGCGTGGAAGAGATTTTTCGATTTTAGGCACGGAATTTCAAAATGGACGATGATAAGACTTCCTGTCACTAATTGGATAGCGGATGAAATACTTTCACCGGAAGGGAATTTTGTTGACGTATCTGCCATATCTCATTGTGGAAGACAAATAAAACGAAATCATTAGAGGCGCGAACTTGAATGTATACCGAAAATAAACTTTCACGATTCGATCGACATGTATACACTGAGCTAAGGCGAGACTTCTGGTGTTATTGCATAAAAGTTATCTAACCAATAATAAATTAGCTCGATAATACGGATTATTTGAATGTAGGGTATTTCCCCCCGGACATTCGCCCCCACCAGAGCAATTAAACTTCTTCATATCCCCCTCATATAGTGAATATGGATTAAATATTCAATGTTTATTTCATAATTAAATTAAAATACATTTATTACCCTAACCCCTCACCTAACCCTAAACACAAAATTGTATAGTTATATTGTTTGCGGGGACGAGGTTGGGGAGATGTAATCCCTTTCGATTCTGTAGGGGGGGGGGGAAATGTAGGGGGTGGGGATGCCAATGAGGAATATGCCGGGGTAGAATGTCTGTCCCCTGGATTATTCAGCTTGAAGGAAAAGTGTGTAAATTAGTTTTTGGTCATGTGGGTATTGCTTGTTATAATAGGTTATCCAGCGTCGGGAAGTCTGCATGTCCCATATAGTATAGCAGGGTGTTAACAAGGGGATACCATACCAAGCCCGTCAAAGGTAATTCTTTTACTCTAGATGATAGAAGTGTGTGTTTTAACTAGACTGACATCCAGAGCCCATAGGTAAAATCTTCACCAAGTGGGACATTGTTCACATACCTGAGGGTTTAACTCGGCCTAAGAGGTCTGTCTTTCAGGGTCGTGTCAAAAACTGTTGTTTTATCATGACTTTTACAACTATATTCTAATGCTTTTACTATGTTGCGCGTTTTCTTTGTAGTTTTTTCTTATTCTGAGTTTTGCTTTATACTCAGATAATCAAACCGCTTGGTAGCAAATGAAATAAATAAATAAATAATTCCTTCATATAAGGTCATTAAACTGTATAACGAGTGAATAAACCAAAGAAAAAGCGAGTAGATGAGAACGCTAAGCATAATCAAGAAAACGATGTTTTTTTGAAATTATTCGAGAGGACGAGTGTATATAGACCATTTGTCACTATTAGATTTATGCTGAATGTAGCTACAGTACTAAATTAATATTTTGGCAGCTTGATATATAATAAATTAAAGTCACCATGCAAAATGAACATTCATTATGATGCCGTAGGCCATTGTCTATTTTTGTGACTATCTGATGAGAAAAGGTGGCACGATTTGATTGCATCTTGCCTTGTCTGAGAAGGCGTAACATTTCATAGTTATTGTTTTATGGAGACAGATGTTACACAGCATATATAGAGACTTAGATCAGACAAGGTATACCACGTCTGTTATCTTAGAGAATATATTGCAGAATAATTATATATTGTTCATTATGAGAAAGCGAAGGTAGAGGTTTTGAAATGGCCATTGGGTCATAGTTCATCTTGCAATAAATACAAGATATTGTTAACTTTATCATCAGGTGATGACTGTAGGGCAGTCTCCTCTCTTGTAGCGAACCATATTGTGATTTTATTAATTTTATTTCATACACATTTGGAATTGGTGCTGTCATTTAAAATAGGTCTTTCTTTTATGGATGACGGCTGGATATTGAATGTCGGATCTGACGCTTGCTATAGGGGACAGCTGGGTATATTTTTCTATTTGATCATTAACGGACAAATGCAGAATAAAATAAAGACAAAAGGGGAGGGAGATAGAGAATTAAGGTTTAGCGTCGCGTTCAGCAATATTTCAGATATATAGCGACAAAATGAACAGACTATAAATAAAATTTAGCTTGAAACTGTTTTGTATAGGCAGAAAAGGATATTAAAAAAACGCGAAATAACAAGTACCATGCATCTAAGACATGTAACATGTCCATTGCATTGGGAAAATACGAACGATTCAGTTGTTTCATAATGTGTTTCTCATGTCTGCTCTGTTATCGAATTCGATCTAATTTTCTGTAACTGGATATCGCCATACACGTTTGAGTAAAACACTGCAATGAACTAAAAGAACCAAAATATCGAAAATTTCATTGTGCAAGATTTTTTGATATTTTCTTTGCTTGAAGGATTGGGTTTTATTTGGAATACTTTCATTGAGTGGATTGATTGATATCACCGTATTGTGAACAACAGTAGAGGTATATCTTGAAAAATGTACCTTTCTAGCAACAGGATGTAATATGCAAAATAGATATTTATAGTAACTCAGTGTGACCATAGGGTATAATAGAGTATAGTAGCTAAAATACTATAAGATAAATGAACATGAACTGGTGGGGGGCAAGAAGTGATATGACCCCACAGACAAATATACGGACTGCATTATATCTAAAAACAGATTCCGGAGATAATCTGTAAATCAGTCAGAAAAATTGTGATGGCCCAACACCTTCTTGTGCTTTAATGTTTGGTAAATACCATAAAGTTGTGCTGAGAAATGATATCAACCAAATCCCACACCACGAACTGGTGGTGATGATGAGGTCAGTTTAACGTCAAATCTTGCATGGTGTTAAAAAACACCAATGGAGGGTGTTGATCAATGCATAAAAATACTCTGGAATACTTTCTGAATACAAGGATCAGCTGCGGCATTCAATAGCGAACCGTCGCCTATATGTATGTGCGCGTTCATAATCAAACTACCTCATTGTTGTTTTTCGCATGTACCAATATTTGTCAAAATACCTTATTCTCATGTCACAACAATTGACACCACATTCCAAGCAAGCATAAAATCGTAACATGAATAAGTATCTTGCAAGAAAACGACTGTGTCAGATATCATGCATACGCCCATATTTATTTATTATAAAAAATAAGAAAATATAGAACGATAGCTTGTATAATGAAATGATGTAAGCATAAGATAATTGGCAACTAAGAGAACGGAAAAATGTATAGCAAAAAAATAAGTAAATTTCACGACGTACAAAAACATGACTAATTTGTCAGAAAGAAATTCTATTTTGTCAATCAAAGATTACACAGCTTATCACGAACAGTATTCAGTGAGAGTATCATATATCTTACATATTAATTATTTGCCATATATTGTGTAAAGTAAAGCCGAAGAAGTCATATAAAATAATTCTATTTTTAACGAATACATTTCTCAAGAATATAATTTCATCTGTCATTATATACAAGGAATTCTTCAATTATAAAATCTTGATATTTTGCCAGCATCACCGTCATATTTTCGAGAAAGTCTGGAAAATAGCTACATCTTTCTATTATTATGTTTGCGCTGCTATTAGGCTAATGGGCTCGATATTCAAAGGAAGACGGGGATGTGTTACACGTAGAGTCAGCGGGAGACCGCTGCCGCGTTTTAACCGATTCTGCACGAGCAAGCAATACTCTAGACGTTCGCAAATCCCTTGGACCAGCGTCTTGTGCAGGTAGCCGATGGTGGCGGCTAACTGAATGCAGGAAATCTGGGGAGAAAGCCAGGGAAATTCGGAAAGATCAAGGGAGATCTCGGAAGCCACCAGCAGGCAAATATATTAAGCATTTTATCAGACTCTCGGAGATGAAGCGAAGTTCTTGCTGCTTATCCCTTAAACGATTCTCGTATCGGGTTGCCTCGGAAACCGGATAAAAACCTCATGAGCGTTTAAAATCTGATTACTTTCCAACAACGTTTGCTTATCACGGCAGTTTTAGTAGGGATCAAGCTTACATCGCTGATCAGCCTATATTGGTTTTTGTATGTCGAAAACACGATCAGCACTACGGGTCAATAAACAAGAGAGCTGATGTGATTTCTATCACAAGATGTTCACAATGTTTCCAAATAAAAAAACATTACACTCAACATCTTAGGTCAGGCAGAATAAAATTCGTCTCAGAAATGAAATCAAATACCATAAATGGTAATATGATGATTATATCGAGGGTCCCATGAGTTGGGAGCAACAGAAAATATCACAAATCCAAGATATCTAATATTAGTATCCGAAATAGTCAGAAACTGCGGGGATTACACTTTTCTTTGACCTATCTGCATAAATGAACGCTCAAGTTCTTACACATTATGCTTTGATGACAGGCAATGTTTTTCTATATAATGTGATATTATATGTCATATTTATATATCATCATAAGACTATATAGAGTGCCCAAATATATCGAATACAATCCTTGACACGCTTCTACTCTCGTTCACAAGAAACCAGCCATTTTCATTGGATCTCTGATCAGATTTTGCTACATATAGTGTTATGCCAATACGGTATTTAGCTCTCATAGCTCTCTAGATTTCTATCTAATACCGCTTATGCCGGTGCTAGAGGCCGTGTGGTCATATCATCCAAGTTGCCACATGAACAGGTACAATAAAAGCGTACCTGAGATACAACAAATATCACGAATCGTTAGATTCTTGGTATGTGTTTAGAATAGGTTAACCGGAAGAATATACTGTGAAGTCATGTGGCTCTGCCAGTTTGTCGGCACCTCTTCCCACTTCCCTTATGTGTTGTAGTTTCGACAGACGACGGGTGATTATCGAATGTCGGATTTGATGCTAGTATCGAGAAAGTTGTTAAACTATGTATGAACAATCCTGTATAGATATTAGTATTATTACTAACAATTATTGTGATTAAAATAATCGAAATGGCGATTGTATACCATTTTGGTAGCAGCACCCGAATGTAGTAACCGGAGATAATCAAATAATCCGGCAAACAATAGGACTTATTTATTCACGGTGGTGACATTCAAACACTGGGGCTCAACATGGAATGCGGACATGGCGACATTATTGGAACGCCAACAAGAAAAAGCAAAGTCCTCTGAAGTTGACCGAGTGCGCTGTTTCGTTGATTCCAGTTTCACGACTCTCGCTCTTAAATTGACTACTGTGGGGGGATTCTTAGTGTGCTCGACCAAGGCCTGATATTTCAATTTAGCGTCAATTAAGTATCATTGGTGGCGTTATGAGTTCTTGGCGATATTCATGGACCATCAAACAAAAGCTGTCGAGCGAGGGTTTTCTGCCAAGTCCGCGACTACTTTTCTTCATGATAAATTCATTGACACGCGGTCTTGCGGAGAGTGATGTTTGGCTTACTAGGATAGCACAAACACAACAGATATTAGTTTTGCGCCCTCGAAGCAATGAATAAATTTTGTAGCCGTCCATTTTAACACATTTACGGGGAACTTCTCGCACTCTTGAAGGAACGATCAAGATTTCTTCGTTAGCTTAGCACCATGATGAAAGCGGAGAGAGTTCGATACAAGGGCCGAGGAAAGAGTCTAATAAATTTTGACCAAACATTGCTGTGAAAATCTGCAAACTTTGAAGAGCTGAAAGGATCATTCAAACTTGGTCACCGCGGACAGCAGATTGGAGCTAAAACAAACGCGAAGCGAAGCAATGACTGACTCACGCTCTTGGTTCGTCTGTTGACGGCTCTCACAGCTTCAGAAAATTACAGCGGGCAAATCTGCAGCAGCAGCCATATCCAACAGTGATGTACAGCGTTCTCACAGTTATTGCAACGGCTACTATTTAATGAAGAGAGCAAACAAATTTATGGCGTTTGGTGGAAATAAAACTCGGATGTTCTATGTTCTTGGTGTTATTGCGTGTAAGCATACATAAAACTTATTGAATGAACAAACGCGTAAAAAAAACCTTGACTTTTTGAGGGCGAGGGCTTTCTGATGAGATGACTGCATTTCCTTTCAGATAAGATATTGATATGGGAGGGGGAGAGGGGGGGGGGGTTAATGTCACACTTAAGGTTATTTCACTCATATGGTGACAGCCTGTTTGGTTGGTGGAGGAAGCCGGAGAGAACCACCACCCGTCGGCAAGAAACTGGCAAACTTTCACACATGCACCAGTGGGACTCCAACCAAGGGAAGATACAATGCATCTAAAGTACTGAGTAGGTCTAAATATATTGTTCAACACCATTGCAAGGCTCCTTATCCTATTGGTCCTCATACACACCAGAAAAATGTTCAAGATATGCTCCCGAGTACATTCATCCATCCATGTAAATCGGTATAACTAAATAAAGATAATATAACGAAGCGAGAAAGTCATGACATGCAATGGTGGTAGTAACATGGAACAGCGTACCCTGACCAGACGCCATATATGACCCTAGAAAGAATGAAACATGTTCGTGAAATATAAGTTCCAAGAAACCTTTGCAGAAACTCTATGACTGGCTGGATTTTCTTTCAGTTCTCTCCACAGACCAATGAAAATACCGTATTTCTGTTTGAAAATTTGAATTGACCAATCGACTGCTTTAAAACTGGAAGGTATCCCGTGATGCACAGTTGTTTCTTTTAAATTCCATTTAGAAGACCAGACTGTAATATACAACAACATCACATTATGTATCGGACGAGTACAGATGCGGTTTTACAAATATCACAGGCGCCAAATTGTACATTCGTTGAACAGCCGTCGACCATAAAGAATTTGTGCATGGATGATACCTGTTCCGTTACGCACCCGAATCCATGTTGGTATGAACTAGAACTGTTAATAAGCCCGATATATTTTCGTGCAAGATAAATGAGTTTTACAATTTAGCGAGATCAGCATGGTCACCATAATTCTATAACGAACATGTATTGTTTCATTAAAATTGGAGCGATATGCAAGAGGTGGGGAAAATTGACGACGTCTGGTGACTAAAAAGAAACCATATGACTCTACAGGAAAGTATTCGTCGACACCTAACATTCAGACCCGAGAATACGGGGGATGATTTTTTTGCAGATGTTCATGTGGAGACTATAAAGTATCCACACCGCCCCTAGCACCGGCTTAAGCGGAATTAGATACGCTAGCTCGAGAGTTGTGATGACAGACCAGCTCAAACAACTCATCTGATGTTAATGGATGAGCATTAAGGACGTCTGATGGAATAAACGCCTTAACACGGGGAAACCTGGTAAATGCAAGAAACCTGGAAAATCACAGGCATGCTTTGTTTGAATATTGAAATAAAAAAAATTGTCATTGACAACCAAGGCCAAGATGGCAAAGGCTATAATTTGTTAACTTTGTGATACTAAAAATGTGTTCCATTAGAGCCAAAGGATTATGAAATGAATCTATATTGAATAAAAAGCAAATGTAAAAGGGATGTTGGTTCAAATACATCATGCCGCAAAGGTTGTCGTATAATGCAGTGTATCAACGGATGCAAAATAAAATACATTACCATATATACCTACTTAAACTCCAAACTGAATTAACATTTTTTACTTATATCATCTTTGCGAGCAAATGTTGGACTGTGCGATATAAATAGTAAAGGCAAAAAAGGAAAATATATGTAATATCTCCGTCTAATTACCCCCACATGCTCAGAGAAATGTTGTCCTTTGAAGAATTGTGGTCAGGTATATTAACGTCAATTTCTGACAAATTTCTATGGTGGGAGAGGATTAAGGCTAGGATTACGACTCTCAATAGAGCTTCAGAGCTTGTATGAGGCTAAACCCACTGGCCAGCCTGTCGTCCTGTTTGATCTATTGTCGAGGGATCTAATGAAGACATACTGATGTCTTGTACAATATCTCACATTTTAGTCTGCACTAGATCTGATACAGGAGACATAAAGACACACCTTAATAACCAGTAGGTGTAAATCCTAAAAATATAAACTTGAGAAAAAAGTTAAAGAGTCCATTTGACTATTTGCTCGTATGAATCCTGGAGAGTGATAGATGATTTGTGAGACCGGGCTGGAGTTAATCCTCAACCATCCCACCCAAATCCAGTGAACCGTGGTTTATGGAGCACCCGTCAGCTGTCAAAAATTGGGATTTTCCGAGGAATAATGACTATATAATCAGGGTGTGGCGAGGAGTTGTCCCGGGTGGTGAGAAGGCGTTGCCATGGCGTCCAGACAGTGGCGGAAAAAGAATGCCACTTAAAGTGAAAGAGCTGGTCTCAAGAAGCGAGGGAAGGGTATTACGCCGTATTGCTGCGGACAATGGACGAAAACTCATTTATTCTTGTCACTTCTAACCATTCAACTAACGCAACAATGCGACAACAATTCATTTACACCGTAACACAGTATTGTGAAAATGAGGTGATTTCTATTACACCCGGCCTAAATCTCCAAGGTAAAATCTGACAAGACGACGGGCTTGCCGATTTAATTCTCCCAGTCATCCAAATTAAGTGAATTCACGAGCGGAGTAAACTTACAGTGTACCCTCTGTTATTGAATTATAACTTTCATACAAGGTTTGATATCTGTCATTTGTATCAATAAAAGAAGGGCAAGTAGCCCATTATATCTCACACAAATATTCAACTGTTTATTTTTTTTAATTGAATATATATCAGACATAGGTTTGCAGCGACCATCTTCAATGTGGACCATTTGATTTTAGTGCATACCAGATGCTTTTTTTCGTACCAAATTCAAGCCGATACATTTCGTTCATGAACCTTATATTTTTATTCAAACGATGCCAGGAAAATCCTGATATGGCGTTGCCATCAAATGAAAATAGTACACTTGTGTCTAGTTAAAATTTTATTTTACCATTACATGAACTTTGGTGGTAGCAGTATAAGCATCATATACGAACACGTTCTAGTGAACTGTTTTTTTTTATGAACATCAATCACCTACCAGATGTCATTTTAACGCCTATATTTTGTCCTAATCATAACAAACATGTACAAAGCTCATATATTTGTGGGTACGGAACATATACCGTCAATCTATTAAATCACATAATCATAATCATAGACCATAAACATTTAAACTGATTCTTCTTTTCTATGGTTACTGAAATGCGATAATTAAAATGGTTATCGCTCAGTTATCATATCCATTTCAGCTGCCAAAATGAATTTTGACTATGTCGACGAGACGAAATGCAATTGAAATTGACAGCATAAAGCCGCTAACCGTGTCTTGGCAAAGTGTGGGGACTTTAGTTCTATGGTGTCCCGATGGTGCGTTTTCTTGCCCACCATTGCCTTCCAGCTATCGCTTGATTAAGGAATGGTAATTTGATTTTAATTCCGTTTTCGAGATTGCGTTGTCGAAGTATTTTCCACGCATTGCGGTCTTGCATCGAATTACCCAGAGCGAAACAAAAACCGGTGTAATTAAAGTCTTGCCTGCTATGAAGCGACGCCTTGATGCCCCGGGCCAACCCGATAATCATCGGAACAGTTTGAATGCGTCGACAATGTCTGATTTCTATATGCATGAAAGATGATGCATAGTCCACCAAGGCAAGATGCTTTAATCCGAGCTAGACCATACAGTTTTACGGAAATAAACTTCCTCCGTCTTTGTTCCTTTTAATTTTATCTCCGTCTCTAGGAAGAATAAAGATCTCGTCTTCCTAAAAGCAGGAGAGAATTTCTACTTTGCTTTCACTAATTCCAAGAGTTCGTATCAAACAAGTCTCCAGGCTATATATGATGTATTTTTTCAGGAAATAATTTTGTGGTAAAATCATTTCACACCTCAAATATATTCTGTATAGTGATTATTACATATGTGTATAAATTTTTATACTTCAGGCCCAATTTGTTTCAAAATGATGCACCGCTAAAATATTTGCGAATGTCTAAGGTTTTTTGGGGTTCCATTTTTTCTAAATCGAAGCTTCATATCTTATCTTATTTCTTTAAAGTGTACTTTTTCTGAGAAATTATAAATTAAATTATGTTAGGTGAACAGAAATAAGGCCAAAATCAGCGAATCAACTGTTTCAATTTTGTCTGAACATGCATGGCCTTCCAGAAAGGAGCGTCCGTCGCTGGCTGTATGCCCCAGGGGTAAAATCAAAGGGGGTTCGCACCCCCAGTGACACTCTGACAAACGACATGTTGTTATCATGGACGAGATCTGATAATCATGATGGCGATATTTATACCCTAATTATTAGGATATCACGCGCTGCAGCACACAGACAATGCACGGCACCAACAGGTTTGCATGGGATGAAACAGAAACAATTATTCGTTAATCTTTACCGGCATAAAATAGATTTGATAGATTCAGTCGAAGAACCGAAATAAAAATTATACCATAAATCCGGTTTGTAACACATCATGATAGATAAATTTGATATGATACATATTGGTTTGAAGATGTAAACTGTTGTACCATCTCCACAAAATTCATCAGTAATAACCGTCTGAACAAATTTATTGCAGGAATATTGTAAAATTTGATTTGTTAAAAAAATCTCAATGTTGAGATAAGATTTTTTAAGACATAAAAATAAATGAAATAGATGTAGCACAAATTACAAATAACCTATATCTTGCTCCTAGGCTATAATTTTTATTTAAAAATTTTGTTTGCAGTATCATTAATACACCTAATAAATCTAATACCACTAGTGTATCAATATTTCTTTGAAATAAATTATTTGGAACAAGAATATATGGAGAATCTTTTCGCAAAAATAGAACATATATTGTTACTGTCCCATACTATTCACACGAATATAGCATTGTCGACTTTAAATCCGTCTTTTACCATCCAGAAAGTGTGAAGCTAAATAAAATATTTTCTTTCAAAAAGCAATCCAATCTAATATATAACCATAAATAATCTTAACTTGCTTGCGTGATCCATATCAGAAAATAGGATTTCATCTGAATTTTTTAAGGATAGAAAATCTGAGATAGAGAAGAAATCCAAATATTATACCACGAGGATGATAACATACCAATTTCCAAGAAGCCAACCGATTATATTGATACAAGTATAAATATGATTCAAGTATATCAGGCACAGTACATGTATATGAGAAAACAAAGTACATGTGTCTTAATTAACCTATGTAAAATTATAATTTGAGCATCGTTATTCATAAATGCAATATTTCTTTGTTCAAATTATCTCATTCAATGTGCATAATTGTATATAAGAAATGTTCTGTTGAATTAGAAGAACATAACTTAAGCTTATTCAATTAATATCTTTATATCACGATTGCTTTATTTTTTTAAAGATAAATTTTAAATGAAACACAAATGTCGACGCAATCTATCTAAATGGAATTGAAATCAAAGCACTTTAGCAGTGAAAATAAAGCGAAACAGTATTTATCCAGAATATCACTAATAGTCTTATTTAAATCACAGCTAGCTTCCATTATTCTTAGTTGAAGAATTGAACTTTATCAACAAATGGCCACAAACATCCTTTGTATGTCACTGAGATATATGCACAACGACCTGTTCTTGCATGCGAACGGTACATGTACCAAACACGCATTCCGTTAGATTTTATTTATCCCCACCATGCTTAAGACTTCGCTTCGTCATTATGGTGTGTAATTTTAAGGTTCAGTGGTTCGTAAAGGTACTAAAGCTCGCCTGCTGAGAGGGAGATAGTAAGAGGCGTGGGAATACAGGTGCGAGAAGAAAGAAAGATGAACAGACCCAAGTATTGAAA
Source organism: Hanleya hanleyi (assembly GCA_036873755.1). Classification (NCBI taxonomy): domain Eukaryota; kingdom Metazoa; phylum Mollusca; class Polyplacophora; order Lepidopleurida; family Hanleyidae; genus Hanleya; species Hanleya hanleyi. The sequence continues at coordinate 56,235 of JAVTVY010038349.1, read as the reverse complement.
ATCACGTCCAAGAAGATTGAAATTTTACCTGAAGTGTCCTGTTATTAATGAGGTATTTAAGAAATACACGTGACGCGAACCATTTTCAGCCAATAGATAAATTTTCCTTCTAATTTGACCATCCCTTCGAGTCGTATTACCAGACGTCATATGAGACCTGAACATCTCATCTTTGATGATGAAATGCAATATCATGTTGAAAAACTGCTAACTTATCAACAATTTTTTTAACGCAATTTAAAGAAATACATGTAAAGGAATATACCTTCAACTGACAAGTAGAGCGTAGAATTTCAAAAAGCAATGCTGTGAAAAAGAAAAAAAATCAAATTTCATCATTTTCAATTGGATCACGCTCACATTGTATCGGTTTGAGGAAAAGGACGGAACATAAGTTAATTTCTTTAACATTTTCGTCAGGATGTATTAAAATATCTCTGAACCTAGCTTAATATACTCCCATGCTTGAGTTTTATTTGCTGTTGCTTTCGGAATATCAATGAAGGGAGACCAACAGCAGCCCCAAACAGCCGTACGATAAAGGAACGTCTGCTACTGGGGTATATACAATATCTATAACACGGTCATACGACTGAACACAAGCCAGCTTGTACACTAAGCATACCCCGTGGTCAAATTTCAAGATGGCAAAACGTACCTTCGTATATACGCTCTGCCATCGCGTACAGAGAGAAAGGGAGCTTAAGGGCATACAAGGTCTGGCAATGAGGAGGTAGTTAGTAGAGCAACAGGAAAGCGCACACTGTCAAGATCATAAGAGAAAGGATTCCAGGAAGGACAAAAGTAGATGATCTGGGTAAGGAAAACAATCTACCGATTCCTGAGAGGAGGAGGTATGCAAATAAAACATGTAGGTGGAGAGGTAGGAGGACAGAATGCAAGCAAAAGGAAATGGATTGAAACGGTATATTTGATTCCTGCCCAGATTCCGCCACCATCCGGTTACGGCTTAGGTCAAAACTCACCAATCTTACCTTGATTCCCTCAATTTTAGAAAATCCAAGATTACGACGAAAAGCAGAATCTAAACAAGCACATATATAATATTTCCATTTCATCCTTCAGTTCCAGACATATTCTGGCTTTTCCGGTTAGGCGGGTAAACAAGGGAAGAAAGTTTCAGAACTGTCTCCAATTAGAACGTTAGATCGACACATGTAATCCAGGCTGACGAATTTGAAAATGTTACCAGTCGCCAACGTTAAACAACGGTCTATCTAGTTGTTGGGTATGTATAACTTACATGGAAGTTGGCCGTCATTGGCACCAGAGATGTTAGTAAAATGGCGAAGCGCCTGTACGTCCAGACTACGTTACCACAGCACTAAAAGTCAGAAGAATTGTTAGTAAGGCAGACTGAAGTCGGGTAAAAACCAGGCTCTCTATTCGATCGAATGATTTGAGAACGGATTTTGCTTTTCACTTGGCAAGAAAGGCCTTTATCAAATACACAAGTTCATCCGAATGCTCTATTCCACCACACAGTGGCTCGAGCTAGAAAAGACTTGAAATAAAACCCAGAAGTGAATTGAAGGAAATAAAAGCCACCTTCACATGCAAATACCCCAGCTGCCGACTACGTGTAAATATCAGTGGGAGAAATCGAGTGGGAATGAAAAAAGGAGCTATATTTGCCTTTGTGTTCAATTAAGACATCCATAGAAGTAGTATGGAGAAATGGATTTACGGCCAACAATGCGCTCAAAGTTGCAGTGATAATGAGAGCATAATACAAGGTGCGGAGGACCGGCCACTGTTTCTATCCGATCCCGGGAGAAACAAGTGATCGTAGCGAAGCAGCCTGGTCTCCCCATTGTTACCTCGCTGCGCTGAAGGCTGCAGGAAAATTGAGTTACATCAACTTGGCAAGATGAGGAATTGAAATTGTATGAAAGCCTATTCATCCAGTCTTGGCAATGCATGTAAAGATCATGTGGAAGCTTGCATGCCATCTCACTGCACTGCGAGCTTATCTTTTGGGGCCTATAGAAAAGCCGCTTTTATCACATGATAGCCAATGCATAGTCAATAGTCATGCATAAATTTGGGTTCTCAGAGAGACGGGTTGGGGCCGCAGAAAATGTCGATAGATTTTCAATTTGTGTACATTGCCAACACGCATGCCTGCGTTTGCGAGACTCGCAGTAATATATCATCGGTAACAATGCCGATCAAAACAATTATTATTCATATATTCAATAGACATAGATATTAAACACAGAAGCCTGACAGTTTCTTCGCGTTAAATTGCAACTTTTGTTTCCCCGGTGGCTTTGCCGGCTATGGCTTATGGAAATATCACCTATTTATATATTTATGGGTGCCACTTTTGGCAGAGTATGTGCGGGCCGGGAAGAGAAAAGTTGATGGACCGTCATGTTATATTAATTCGATTGTGGCGAAATAAATTAGCAATCCCTTACCGAAGAGAGTGACAGCCGATTGCTGATGGTCGAGTAGGTTACGGCGGGAACGAGAACAGTCTGTTGTGGAATGTCATTTTGAAAGGTAAAAGTACCGAACTGGCTAGAGAACAATAGCGTCAGTGCATTCTGTAATACCTCGTAGAGGCTTTTCAAACAAAAGGCCCATTCAAATAGTCCACAGGTCCGGGCTTTAACTGCGGATTTGAAAATAATTGGCACTTCCAAGAAGCGCTTCGTGCCCCCGTTCTGAGAGCTGATAGCCAGGGGCTAAACCTTGTAATTACGGCCAGGCTGAAGTACCCTGGGTTTGGGACACACCTCCAACTACGCCCAGCGTCTTTCGAATGAACAATGGGATAATTAAAATACGGGTAGCGGGCATTAGACGGCAGGGGGCTAAGGTGCAAATCAAATACCATCATTTCGAGACAAACATATAAGCTGGAGAAAATAGATGAAAGTCACTGAAGCACACCTACTTTAATAATCACTGGTTGTAGATATCATCAAATAACGCAGGAACTAATCCACATAATAGGAACCCATCCATGAAGCAGCCACACAGCCGTCGAAATACCAGTGGGGAATTCGGAGATAAATTTTCCATCATGCCATTTTTTAATTAAAATATAGTTTGTCGCGTTTGCTCAGGTTTGATATGACATTAAGCACTGTAGTAGTATAATCTCTTATTCGCTGTACATGAGCATTGTCTCAAAGGTAGCAATGGTTAAACGTCTGAGCTGATATTCAGTAGTTCAGTAGGCAGCCTTAGTTAACATCATGATATTGAACATGGAGTGCAACGTGTCTTTCAATGTGTCCATTCATTTATCGTCGAGGACAAGGGGTACATTTTGACGAATTTGCTTTGGGTATGGCCATACTGCGTTGTCTTCATCCCAACATTTTCATCCTTTTATTTTCGATCATCAAGACTTTCAAGAATTAAATACGGGAAATTTGTTCTAGAATTTGGTTTTGCCATGACCACAATTAGAATTATTTTTCCTTGTGCCAGGTCTGAGAAAATTTGGGCATGTTGTCATGACAACCATATTACATTCGGAAGCTAACAGATGATATTTTCAAAATTTGGTATGGATTGGCATTATCAAAAATTCGCCGTCACAATAGCCAGGAAAATTAACGAACGCGGGTCGCTTTGAATGAAGGCAAGTGTAACTGAGCCCGCATTTAATGGATTCATCTTCGTCAATATTTGCCCAGTTGACACATCATGGATACACTCAGACATGTCTAGTATATTTCAGTCCGAGCAGATGTACAAGCCATTCCGATGGCCAACCGACACACTCTCAATGATCCTTACTGCTCCCTGGTTAGTTTGTATGAAAGTATCTTTAAACATCTTTTATGCCTGTCCCAGTATAGTATTCAACTTACAGAGTGTGTTGCAGCTCTTTTTGTGCTCTTTGCTTTCCTATCCCTTTCATACAAATTGTGATTGAGAATAACGCCTACTACTCGCCTAAACAGTCACATTGTGGCCCTTATTTGCCCCACAAGCTATGTCCACAAAAACACTATTCTTAGACATTTTTCCAAATCTAGGCTTAAATGTATCAAAATGTTGAAGCACGTAGAGCCGTATAATATGGCGAATTGCTCACCAATTCTTCCATTCTTTACAGATCATTCACTCAATTCAGTGTTGTCCTCACACCGAGTAGCCGCATAATAACTCATGTTTGCCTAAAGTATTTCTATGCCTACTCCGATTGCTATATACCATATCTGATTACGGATTCCACACTCCTGGCCACGTGCGTAGAATGACCTATACAATACAACCCTGTCAGTGGACTGATGGGATTTCAAGTGGTGGACCTTCCAATGTCGCATTTAAAATTATTAGCCAAATTAGTATTTACAACGTGTCCGCTGTCGCCAGGTTTCCCATAGAATACTATATATGACATCCTGAAACTTTGCCCTAAAATAAGACAGGCGATAACAATTTGGACATAGTCAACTGTCCCTTTCTTGATAGCGATATATCAGAAATAACCGACTATTTCATATCTCGCTTAGTAGCATGTGTACAAAATGTAACCCAAAACGTCACAAAACATTATGGCATAAACTGTCTCGATAAGGCTGTACTATCAAGCGCCTTCATTCCAGGTTCTTGAGTAGTATTCAAATCCACATAGTCGAAAGTCTTTTATCTATTACGCTTGTGGAGCCAAAAATTAGTTACTTCAATATAGTGCATAAAATGTTGTGTTTATGCCCAAGTTTGATACTGTAAATGCTTAGATTCAGAAGTAACGTAAAACAGCGTCGTCTGACGTTTGACAGTGATCTTTTTTTGTATATTTTACCATTGATTTTTTTGTAAATATAAGTAAAATAGGACACCTTGAACCAAAACGAATCTACTTTTTTCAATGTCACCATATCCACCGCGACATTGCATCGCAATATCATTTTGGTTCAAGGTGTCACGTGTTAGATATATAAAGAAAACCCATGCTAAAATGTATACGAAGAAGAAAAGGATAACGAAAGCCCCATTTCAAACATTTGTTGACGCTGTTTGTTTTTTACATTTGAGCGTTTATAACATGAAACGTCGGCGAAGTTTGTCTTACGAAACACAGCTTATTGCGCAGAATTGAAGAAAAATATTTTTGGCTCCACAAAGGAGTTTCGCTTATGTAAACAGTAACTACCCATTTAGCGATGAATAACCCACCAATGGCAAACACGATCGTAGCCTGCAAAATCTTTCGTGCTGCGTTTTGTGTATAATTGTCCAATTCGACTTAACCCAGGATCGAGAACCTCTTGAAACCCGTGTCTAGAATCTCAAAGGTGTTCAAATGAGCAGTCACCATCAAATATTGACTGAGATGCATTATACTCTAGACACAAGCATCAGGTCCACACGACATTATTCGAGTCAAAACTCAAAGCAGGTACACATATATTCACACGCTAGTTTCCGGCAATATAGAAGCGGTCAACAATTTTCAATGACGCGGGAATAACATCAAAATGTTTCTATCGTCCAATGGATAAACCAATGACTAGTATTCTTGTAGCTAAGTGCATTTCCAAGTCGCTTTATAGAGTGCAAAATCTGCCAAGCACTCTACAAGTATGACTGTTAACGCAGGTGGATACCATGATAACCTTGCATAAAACGGTACCCTTACGGCTCCTAGCTCCTGGCTAAGCGGAAGTACACACAATCTACGATTAAAAGCAACATTAAAAGGGTGGTGGAATTGCCGGTGTACTGACAAGAAGACATATGACCCCATAGCCAGATAAACTGAGTGCATATTTCACTAAACATCACAAGAACCAAAAGTGATCATTGATTTTAAGTTCGTATGCAAAACAAATACCTTTGAGGTCCGACGCTGACCAAGCGCTTCATTCTGCATCATGTTTACAAGTCTCGAAATTACAATCACAATGATTTGTACAGAGGGCAAGCCTCGGGAACGAAACGTCCACCAGAAGAATCTCACCGTATGCAGGCAACAATTAAAAGCAACATTTAAAAGGGTGGTGAAAAACGATGCCGGCGTACTGCAAGAAGACATATCACCCCACAGACAAATAAACGGACTGCATATTTCAACGAACATCACAAAAACCAAAAGTGATCCCTGTGCTGATTTGTATCCCAGTCACGCTTTTATTGTAGCTGTTCATGTGAACATATTGAATGAAATGACCACACGCTCCTAGCACTGGCTTGAGCGGTAATAGATACAAATATTTCAGAGCGATGGTGTGATTGTCCTATCAAGCCATCTGTTGGGAAATGATGAACTATGTGACCGTCAGATAGTAAACAAAACTACCCAAACGAACGAATACCTTTGAGGTCCAACGTTGACCAAGCGCTTCATTCTCCTTCAGGTTTACGAGTCACAAAACTACAATCGCAATGATTTGTACAGAGGGCAAGCCTCGGGGACGAAACGTCCAACAGCAAAATCTCACAGTATACAGACAACGAAGCCTAGCATCCTGCACGCTGCAGTCGTATTTTGTCATCAGTGTGTGATATTTGTCACCAAAATTGTGAGGGCGCTATAACCATTCCAATGCCAGTTCCCCCTCATTTATGAAACGTTAAAAAGACGATCTCTTTGAATAATCCCTAGGTGAGGCCATCAGGGATATATACCCACCATCTCTGGATTTGTTGAAAACAAACAATAGCTCAAATTGAAAATCATATTTGGACCTACCTAAATTTCAAGACGATCGTCGATGAAACATTTTGGTGAATAAGAATGACGTTACTGTATTTTGAATGGGTTTTCTGCTTGATATCTGCATATAGTCGCCTTGATAAGACTGCCAAAGGGGCACCAATTTAAATACCTATATACGACGTGGGTTTTGTTCCATCAGAACCAATTTCCTATATCAGGAACATGACGTAATATTATCTTCTGCGAGGCCGGTGTGGAGGCTAAGAATGTCCGGTGGCTAAGAGTGTCCGGCCCCTATCTTCTTTTCTCACACCGAGGGCGAGTGTCCGTCCTTGGTTGCAATAGAAAAGGATATGAAAAGGGGCACTGATCACCAGGACATTCTTATCCATTACACCAGCATTGACCAAACGAAGTCATTTACAACGTTTATAGGTCAACCAACCAACAGGACACTTTTTATCCTCAAATTTTTATATCACGAATGTTTCTAGTAACTTCCACATTATGCAACAGAAAGTTTTGAAATTTAGTTTATTTACTCTACATATGACGGGCTGAAGACGAATCAATCAATCGCCCCAATCATGCGTTTTATTCGCATCACAAATACTTAAAATCCGATAAAAAATTCTAAGATTGATTGCGCTTGATGTGAAATTATATAACCGTGTTGTGTTAATGCTTGCTGTATTGTATCTTGGTGTTGATCAATGCGATCGCTATGACATTCAGTAAGCAGCCGTCGTCCATAAAGATCCCATTATTCTCACGACAAAATTAGCACAAAAACCTAGCAGGCGTCAGTGGGAATGTAAACAGAATCTAGTTTTCTTCTAGATAGAAATGGTCAACACACTACCAGTGATGCCGGTGAAAAAACGAAAGTTTGTCCGTTTGGAATTTTAGTTCGCTAACTATCTATTAACCCAACTAAGACTTTGTTCCTTACGCTATAGACTGTCCCACGGAAAGGCACTGGGAGGCGGTCTAAAATTTCGTAGGACTGCGTTTCCTGTTGCACCGACAAGATCGTCAGATGCTTTTCTACTGGCAACGTTACGTTAGAACGGAAACCTTGCTATTGACTTGTTAAGTACTCCCTGATTAAATTGTATTCTTGGGTCGTGGAAACAACCAGAGAAACGCTTTGCTTGTGGTTGGTGATTCTGATAGCATGAAAAACATGAACAAGAAATTCTTGATGTACATGGGTCCCAGAATGGTTACTTGCAGGAGAGAATTGGTCAACAGTGTTCAGTGATGGAAACAAGACATCATAATATTATTCTTCACAAACAATTCTTATCACTAACCAATATTGTTTATCCAAAGGAATTTCCAGATCGCTTTCTATAGTATGATGTATCTCAGTCACGAATTGATTGTGTCTGTTCGTTTGAACACCAAGGAGATGTAAAACACATGGCGTTCAAACAGCCCCTAGCCCCAGTCTAAGTGGAATTAGACACAAGTTGCGAAACATAAGAGTCGGAGACCTTGCACGCTATGACCGTGATTTGGCGTTACTGTACGATATTTATCACGGAATTTGAGGAACGTAGAATGTGTTTGATGGAATAGCTTCGTTTGACATTCTGCAATATTTTGTGGCTTTGATTGAAATCGTCACATTTTTCACAGGATCTGAAAAATGCTACCAGGCGAGGTATATATACGCCGTATGCCGGTCCTTCTGGAATATTGCAGTTCAGAAAGAGAGCTCTTTTATCGACGTGAGAGAATTTTTTTAATTTTTGTGAAGTTATGATACAAATTTGGTGTTCCATCTGGAATATGAGTAGTTTTATTCAAATCCAGTGACGGGGAGTATATATCCGTCACAGAGTCGCCAATATAGTGATTATCCAATGCCAGGAGATCGTCTACATAGCGTTTTGGTGAATGCGAAGGAACAGACTTTGAAAGGGTAATATTTTTTCCAAATTCTGCATATAGACGTATTCATACGAGAACAGATACCGGTTAGCCAAAATTGGTGCACAATTTGTACCCATTGGGATACCTATACGCTGTTGGTATATGGTGTTACAGAATTTCATATAAATATCGTTAATGAGAAGTTCAAGCAAATCTATAAAAAAAAGAAGCATCACAAGACTGATATTGTAGTACAAAACTGAGGCCTTATGGCTTCTAACATTAACATACCGGCGACCAGTTTTATTGAACACCGGTATTATTAGAGAACTAAGGTGTTCAATAAGGTCCTAAGGTCCTTATGACGGATATAATAGGGAGTCGAGAAATCACAAGTAAATACATGTCTGTATGTTATGTGTCATCTAGTCCTTCCGTAAGATTTTTGAGTTTTCAAGTATCCACATATATTTGACATTTGGATTGTGTTTCCAATGGCAGCGCAATAGTTTCACAAACCGATTTAAATTCCTACAAGACTATTTTTAACAGAGTGTACAGCGGTTTGGTTGTTAGGCACCAACAATAAATCTAGCTTTGCGAGTCCAGTGCAGTTTTGGTATATCGTTTTCCCTTGAGAAATTCTTTGTGGTGTTGAATAAATATTCCAAAATAATTATACACTCAGTCAGTCGATACGGAAGCAGGTGGAGTAGCTCTACTTAACCAGCATCTGATATAAATATTATATTATTTTGGGCCTTGTCTGTTGGATCAATAACGAATTGACTTTGAGGGCCTGCAATAACTTCTTGCACAATGATGTCCCTCAATGTTTGTTTTCCTTGTGGAAGGTATATGTCGATATGTCGTATAGTATCGACCTTGGCCGTGGCCCATTCCAATCCTTCGACGTGTACTGTAGGCTCTACTTTTTCTCGTTTCGACCACTCAACAATGTACTGTTCTACTACTATACTCCGTGATAACCAGATTCAGTCACGAGATAGTAAACGTAGCAACACGGATCCTGCATGGCGTGCTTCTGTTCGGTCTTTCGTACGTAATATTTATCACGAAATTTGAGGCGATGTGAAACCAGTTTCTTTAATATTTTTTCAAGAATCTACTAAATTCTCCTTGGGAAGAGATGTATACGCGGGAAAGTATACCACATCACTGCTGTCTTCCTTGTTTTATTTAAACGAAAGTTGAATGGGACCTGGTATTGACGATTATTTTGTTTGTATATTGTATCAGATGAAAGAATTTTCACACCGAGAGATCAGACATTCTTGACATAGGCCACGACTGCCTGTCAACTATCAAGACTCTTGAACTTATAACGGAAGGGGAGGGAATTTGGCTTAATGTCACACTCAAGTTTGTTTCACTCATATGATGACAGTCAGTTTGGTTGGTGGAGGAAGCCGGAGTACCCGGAGTGAACCACCGCCCTTCGGCAAGTAACTGACATACTTTCACACATGGATCAGCTGGGCTCGAACCCGTGCCGGTTCAGCGGTGTGAGGCTAGCGGTCACCAGCGAAGCGCCTTAGACCACTCAGCAACCGAGGGCCCGAACTTATAACGGAATACGGTTGATGATAATCGAATACTTGGATATATTGACTGTCATCAATTCTGATTCAGCGATCCAGCGAGAGACTTTCGATACCTCACAGTTTTTGTTAAATTTAATTGCTATAAATAAACTCATCATTAAATATAATTTCTGAAAGCCCTTCCATCAGGCAATTAGAATTTTGTGATACTTTAGATATTCTAATCTGAATTATTTGAATTTAAGAACAACTTCATCCTGGAATTGTTTTTATGATGGTTTAACGTTCAAACTTAGAGGCTAAATTTTCACAAACCGCTCCATTTAATGTTAAATAATTTAGATGTGGTTATCAGAATACACGAATTTATGATTGCCTGAATGGACAGCTTTCAGAATATATATAACTGGTGCTGGTGAGTTTATTTATAGCAATTTAATTGAACAAAAACTGTTGAGATATTCAAAATCTTATAGCTAGGTATTCTAGAATCTAGAATGAATATCTTGACTAGAGAAATATCGTGAAGCGTATACCATTGAATTCAGGCGTCAGAGCCGATATTCAGTAGCTGTGTCCATAAAAGAAATAAGATACTTATATCACCAAAACCAAGCATTGAATAAAAATTTCTCAAAAAAGAGAAACTGGCAACTGTTTTCAGTGATGCGTGCAAGACATCACGCTGCTCTTATCATCAAATTCACATCACGGGTTCTTTCATCTAAAAGAATCGTTTGTTATATTCTAGAGTATTATGTAGCTCAATCACGCTTTGATTGGGACTGTTCATATCAACACCATGGATATATTGACTGGTACGGTGTTCATACGGTCCCAAGCAATGTTGGTCGCTTCCATCCTCAAAACTACCTGTGTTTTGTTTAAATTCCCAGATAAATTCGGGTTCAAACAGCTAATAAATAAAAAAAAATCTATGTCGCCTTTGACGCCTGAACTTGATACGACAGAATTACTGAATCGATCAACTATTCACACATTACTGGTAGAATGGTTTATATTATAATTAAATGATATCGCTTATAGAAAAATGTTTTTGTATGCCATTGTTCGTCGGTTTAAATCAATAAACAACTAGTTCCAGCGACTGAATGACAACAACAAACGAAACGTTGAAAATGACGCTAATTTATTGTGATGCGTGAAGTGCAACAGATGCAGTGGGCAGAAGTGTAACGATAGCACGAGCTGAGTGATGGATTCAGTTACCTGAACCACGTACCATAGTAAATCTCTGAGGTGAATATTGTATATTAGTTAACAGCTGGCCATGCAGTGTTCCAAGTCACTAGCTCCATACGTACATCTTTCGTCGACGCCATTGGCTGAGACAGCCAAATCAATACCAAACAGTTTATTTTCAATTTTCGATGATACTTTTCGTCCTTGTTCAGTTAACTATATCGTTGCACGTGAATAATAATTTAAGAACCACAATTGATTCAGATAAGTTCATTTTCATTCCCGGATAAATAATGTACCGTATTTATCGCGATTTTAAGGATCTCTATTGATTCTGTTTGTCGTTTACAATTCATGTTGTTTTGAAGAGACAGTTAAGCTGTTATAGTTCATATCAGTCATCTTCCTAATATAACTGATTTTCTAACTGTATTCCGAATGTTACACTTGTTTGAATGTATGTTCTAACCATCAATTTAGTTTCAGATGAATGGTTGAATCATTTGGATTAAATCTCATCTTTCAGGTATATTCTGGATCAGTGGCTTCGAACATCATGATGTCTTGCCAGAACATAAGCCACAGACAAGAATGCGCCTAAAAGATGCATCGACCTCTCAGTTTTTATTGTCAAGCAGAGCCAAATTTGAAAGAATCGGTTGAGTCGTTCTGCTTTTATTTTAAGGAAAAAAAATTAAATTTGGCCCGCACTTGACACCGACTATGTGTGCTTTCCATGAAACGCAATCCAAAGCAAATCTTTGGCAAGGTATTCACAAACTCAATTTGAAAGAGATGGTCGGTAATAGCTTTTGATTATAATCAAAAGCGATTACTTGTGTTAAGCTAGATATCCACATACCAATAACTATTTCTACTTTTATTGTCCGATTTTTTTTGTTTTCGTATAGTCTGGCAGGTTGGCAAACATGTGGAGCCACGAATGGGCGACTGTAGGTGGGACACAATCAAAAACGATGTCTTGTGGCAAGTATCTACTCACCATAGTCTGGCGAATCGTTCTAATTTTATTGTCTGGAAAGGAAATTTCAAATTTTCTTCCTGATGGCACCACCAATGTGCGGATATGTGCCAAATGTAATCCAATGCGATATTCTGGAGGTCTTGTGGGAGGGTATCCACATCGCAAATTTTGAAATATTTTGTTGAGTCGTTCAAATTTTATTGTTGGGGAACGAGACTTCAAGCTGGCCTGCAGGTGGCGCCATTGGACGAAAACCGATATCTTCTGGCTAGATATTTACATGAAAATGTTGAACTGTCTGTTGAAACCTTCTAATTTTATTCGAGAAATTTCAAGTTTGCTCCCAGCATCTTTCAGGTAGCACCACCTGAAATTCACCACCATTCATTTACAGCAGAACAAATTCCACCAATTCCTTATAAATAGTCTTGTATTCATATGAATAGGACATCATGGCAGTGAGTCAATTTTCATTGCGCTGGGCACTGCAAACATCATTCAACATTATGTGCAAATGAATATAGAGGGAATGACAGTGGACCAATCAGCACTCAGTATTATTTTGTATGCAAATGCAGAGATCATAGCAATATACCAATCTTCATCAATAACAGCATGTAAATAAGTATAGACTTATCCAATATCTGACGAAAATTAAAAAAATAGAAAAGCATTGCATCAAGCTGAATAGCAAGCGTCAGATGATCTGACATTCAATATACAGCTGTCGTCCATAAATGAATTCCCGCGTTAGTAATCGAAAGACCAATTTCGTATGACAGCACCAATTTCAAATGTGTGTGAAATAAAAAGTAAAATACAAGCGACTATTCCGTCATTCAATATTCAGCAGTCGCTCATTACTGAATTTCCGTGTCCATAATCCAAAGTCCTATTCCATATAACAGTATTATCGTTAGCACCAAATTAAAAAAAAACACAACACAGTATAGAAAAACATAGACTAGTTTCCCTCAGAGGGAAGCGGTCAATAGTTTATAATGATGTTAAGACATCATGATGTTCCAAAAATAGCAAATCCGTATCGCTTATCAATAAATATTCTTAATCCATCTGATTTTCGTTGTTAAGTCGTTATCAAAAGAATGAGGTATGTCAGCCACGCTTTGATTGTGACTTTTCATACGAGTACCATGAGTACCTAGAAGTACATGGGTTATTACGGCCCTAAGCCCAGTTTAAGTGGAATTAGACAAGTTACGAAACGTAACGCCATAGCTCTTCCACGCTACGCTCGTATTTTGCTACCAACATGCGATATGTATCGCCAAATTTGATAAACTTTTGAGTGGAGGCTCTTGGTGGTATAGCCTTATTTTATATGTTTATGCAATAATGTTTTGTGACGTTGATAAAAATCGACACATTTCACACAGGATCCAGCAAATGCTACTAGGCTCGATGTATAGTCCATATGCAGGTCCTACTGGAGTATTACTATCCAGAAAGGGATAGTTTAAACACACAATATGGTTTCCTACAACAGAGAAGCGGTCAACAGTTTTCAATGATGTCAGCAGGACATGATGATATTCTGTACCTAAAATTCTAGACACTGACCATTATTTTGCATCCAAATGAAGTCGTTTCCAGAGTATGTATCTCAGTCACGTGATAACCTATTCAGTTCATTATAAGCTGACAAAACTCGCTTACTCAGGGAATGCAAGATAGAAATTATATATAAAACAATATGTATAATGAAAAGAATATTGTACTGTACATAAGCTTGAATATCACAAATATTTTTCGAGTGAAAGACGACGGGTAACTCACTCGCAGTTTCTCGTCTCGAGAGTTATCCTCCTGTCGTTCTCTCGAAAAATATCTGTCCTAACCAAGCGTATTCATGCAATATCCTCTATATATCTAATGTATGCCATTTGGGGTTTGGTGCTAGTATTCTTTGATGAAATCAGGTTTTTCGATTATGGACGCGAAATTCTCTACAGACGACAGCTGATTACCAAATGTCAGATCTGACGATAACAAGGAACCTTTACATATGGCGGAGCATGGAGCACAGGTACAAATCAACTTGGCAATCGATTTTGGTTATGGAGGCATTCCAATTACGTAATCTGGTGACAGGGGCATCAACTGGCGTCAGCCATGACTCAATAGCAATATATTTTATCGATCGAGTTCGACATTTTTAATTCGAATTTCAAATTTCAGCTCTTAAAATTAACGAATAGAGTATTTCTCGACATTTTCAAAATATTTAAGTATTACAGAATGATTATTGCCTTATCTACATCAACTAGTTACTAGTATGTGCCTAGTTAGGGCGATTAACGTGCCAATTTTGCTACAGTTTTTAATAACATAGGGACCAGGCGATATTCACTCACAAGAACGGAGGGGGATTTACAAAACATCTCCAAAAGAGTTTCGCCAATTCATGGTGCTGGAAATAGGTTAAGGGGATGATGTAGTGGCAAGTTTTTGAAAGTCATGTAATAGGAAAGCGTTTCCGATTTGGTGTGTTCTGTTTGAATGTAGTAAAGTAATAACATCAAAATTTTCCTTGTCACACGGAGAATCCCACCATAACATGTTTGACATGCAGGTATATCTACATAAATAAAAATCCACAAAAACAATTGTTCTTAGGACTGCCAACTGAAGTACATAAATATTAAACACACAATATCGAAAAGCAGTTGAGAAAAAATAGTGTGTGCTACAACAAAAACTATGTTGGATATGAAACTTGTTTGGGACGTATTTTTAAACATTTTTTTTCCTTATCAGTAATTATCTCAGTCTAGAAATTTTTTGTGATAGGAGCCTAACTGACATGTAGATCGCATCACAGATATGCGTCAACTGACAATTAATTATGCAGCTTCCTTTAGGACCAGGGACAATCATAACAGATTGTGAATAATGGACCAAAATAGGCAGTTGTGGATTGAATAGAAAGAATCCAGAGCATTTCCCTCACTGACTGCAGGTGTACTAGCTTTTCAAACTAGTACAGGTTGGTTACATGGGTGTGACACACATCTGTATTGGATAACTCTACACAGATTTTGACTGTTCTTCATATTGGCTGACACGAATTATCATCGCCTTTGAGAATTATGTTGACATAGTAAATGATAAAAAAGCTTTTAAAAATACTTTCCAGTGGAATTTTGTTTTCTAATATAGGGAGAGAGAGAGAATTAAGGTTGTTTTCTAATATAGACTTTGTTGTAGCACAGACAATATATAATTTTTTAATGTACTTTTCAATGGTGTGTTTTTACAAAATACACCAAATAAGAGACACCTTCCTATTACAGGACTTTCCAGAAATTGCCACTACATCATTCCCTTAAAGGGGAGGGGAATCTGAGAGATTTTGGCGTATTTTTTATCAGGTTGAAATTTTCAAAAAGGCACTAAATTATCACGCGCATTATTTCAACACAGAAAGATATTAAACACCATTAAACACAACAAAATATGACTATTTCTTTTAACTAACTCGAAAAAATGATTTGTGGACCAAAAATTTACCAAAAATGTAGTGGATTTCTCGAAGTAAAATTTGGACATTGAAGAAATTTAGTGACTGTTTGAGTCACGAATAAAGTTGAATCATCTCTTCGTTGAGGGTAAACAAGAATGACCTACTTGAGGTTGTTGGAATATAGAATGCTACACGTGGTCAAACAAACTGAATTGTTCAGAAAAATGGCGTTTCACATTTCTTCCTGCTCAGGCTGACTTTTTCCGGCCCTGATGCATTAACCCTTTGCACAAAGTTGAACACCGGTCAATCAAAGTCAATCTGAATGAGACAGTCATTCAACATGTTGTTGTTGTTGTTTCGTGTTGTTGTTGTTGGCACATGGTCCAGAGGGTTAATGTCATTTAGCTACGCACATTTATGCTCACCCATTTTCATCGACAAACGCTTTCAGAACATGCGATCGGAATGCAGAACCATTCAGTTGGGACAGTTATTCACCGAAATTCACTATACTACCATCTTTGTTGTCTAAATTTGAGGTACTTGGATGAATGATCTGTAAGGCGGCTCGAAAAAGTAGATCTCCTGAGAGGTTGACAAAAATGCTTTTCTGCAATGAAACTGTCGAATTAAATATTTTGTATGCTAAATATCACATATTTCACTGAATTATGATGCTTCTTTGATGTTTATACATGTTATGGACGATATTCTGGGCATGCCTATTTGGGCGTATGAATATTATTGACATGTGATGGCTCACCTTGTTTGAAAAAGAAGCACGCTCTGTCACATTCCGAACTGTGTGAAATCGAAGCGCTAAATTCGATTTCTATGTCAACAGATGGGCTGAAAAGTACGTATCTAACAGTGTATTTGTCGAAAATTTGAATTTGACATCTGCTATAGTTTATTTTCTATTGAATTATCTTTATTTCGTTGTGAAGTCGAAGGCAAAATGGCGAGATTTCAGCGGTCATTTGTGTACACGTGCAGAGTCGAAAATGTATGTACGGCCACGTGCTTCAGGCGAAATGGATAATTTTGCTCGTAGGTTCCCCAAAACTTAGTGAGTCATTTTATTTATCCTTTTCCTGACCTTATAGTATTTATTTTCTGAAAGTCGCTTCGCGAAATTTTTTGTCATTTCATTTCAATTTTGCTTCACCAAGGTATTGAAAATATTTTTCCCCCAAAGAAAAAAGAAATACATTTTTTGTCATTTCATGTCTCATGGTATCATTTTGTATCGTAAAATTTGGTAATTATAATGAATTTTTTGGAAATTTAGACTTGGCAATTTTTTTCGAAAATCTCAAAGATCCTGACTATCCTTAACGGCTCACACTGTTAGAGCCTTCACAATAAACCTAATCCTAACCCCCACTCCCCGCTTTCTATCAGCCAATATTGTATTATCTCATATACATGTTGATTATTGGAACACAACACATTTACGAATTCTCAAATGTTCAAGCAATGAACTTGAATTTTGTATATGCTTAATGGCTTTGTCTTGGCAGCCACATTATTCGGCTTGAAAATGGCAAAGCTTGAAG
This sequence comes from Hanleya hanleyi, assembly GCA_036873755.1. NCBI lineage: Eukaryota > Metazoa > Mollusca > Polyplacophora > Lepidopleurida > Hanleyidae > Hanleya > Hanleya hanleyi. Next base: position 38,903 of record JAVTVY010038349.1, on the reverse strand, counting down.
TACAAAATTTCCCATACACAGGTTAAAAAGCTGAAAACATTGGGAGAAAATTTTTTGCACATACATGTACCAGAGAATTAACATCGATGGGCAATTTCCATTAATAAGAACTTAAAATTTTACTTCCTACCGAAACTTCAAATTTATGTTGAGACTTGTTTTCTTCAAAATGTATGCTCTATGGAACATTTTAGCCTTTACTGGTGCATGTTCATATATAACTCATCATGGAGACAAGATCCATGGGCACATTTCCAAGGTCTAAAATGGGTAAAAGGAATTGGGGAGTGCTGTATTGTTATTCAAAGCACATTAGAATTAGACCCATACTCAATGATCTCTGGTTGTTTCACTTGCATGCAGAGAGGAAGGGCTTCATGTAAAAACAATTGGATTGTATCATATGGCTCTTGGTTAAGGGTCTATGGGTTGGCATTTTCATGTTTGGTCTTACATGACATGTCATTGTGATATGGGGGGAGGGACAATATGGTTTATCTGGACTTCTACTGTAGCCTATATGTACCATTTCTATTGGGGATATTTGCATGAAGGAAAAACCGATAGAATCAGGGCCCTATCTCATTCAAACAGCTGCTGGAGGTAATAGTTGTGAAGAAATGCCTGGAAATGTCATATTGTTTGTTAACTTCAGGGCTATGCACTGTGGCATGTTTTTTGTTGTGGTTCAAATCCATTTTCACACTGTAAAATATTGCAGTATTTTGAAGTTACAAAAATTCCATACAAGCGTCTAATCCGTCAAATAATATTCAGCCATCGTCCATTGAAGAATTTCCGCGTCCATAATCAAATAATAACATCAGCACCAAATTTAAAGGATAAATCATGATATACATAAAACTTGGCTAATTTTCTGCAAGACAGATACACATAGATATAAATCTAGACGTTATGGATGCAAAACTGGTGAATATTAAAAAGAAAAAAATCTGTTACAACAACAACATGCCACACTCGCCGACCCTTAGAATGTTTTCTTCGTGTACAAGGGATCATGCATAGTATGAATATTTCAACATAAATTTTGAGTTGCAGCCAAATTATTGCAGATGCTAAGTAACAATTCAAGTTGGTATTCATGGAAATTGAGCATCAACGTTAATTTTAATGGTATGTGCACATATTTTGTAACAAATAGTTTCTACTTGAACAAGGAACAATGCCTCCCAAGAAATTCTATCTGCTTTCAAGAATTTTATGTTTTTCCATATACATGAGAAAAACAGTTCTAATATATAGGAGAAAAACAGTCCTAAATTGACGAAATCAACTTTAAATTTGAAAGCAGATCTGAAATTTATGGAACATTTTAGCATGGACACTAAAATTATGTCATCCTGAAATGGACGAAATCCTGTAGCCAATAATGAATATCCTTGTGTATATGTAGCCCATTGAAATAAAAAACAGTTACGCATACAAACCGATGCAGTTTTTTACTTAAAAATTCATCCCTTCCGCGAATCAGGCAATGAAAGACTTTGCATCCCATGCCTTTAGTAATATACCCACTCCGTCTTCACCCCTCGCCTCCCCCCCCCCCCACCTTCCCTCTTACTAATCAATGTCGCTTCCTTATGGTATGTGATAGAATCAGGAAAGGACATGGGGCATTTTAACGAGCTTTTATCCCCCAAGAGATGCACTCGGAGTGCCTAAAAAGAAAAGAAATATAACGTACATGTATATGAAAGAATATTTCCACAAGTTACGCTTATGTTCTTGTATTACTTATCTTGAGTAATTATGGGGTACTGGGTCTTCAGGTTCTTGAGCATCTTGAAGTGTAGAATCGTCCATTTTGAGGTGAAAACAGCACACTTTTCTCTCTGTAAACATCTGAAGCCAGTCCAAATAAACATTACACCGAAGTATTTGTCGTATCAGTAGGAAGATGTTGTCCAAAGACGGTTTTGGTTCTGAACTGGTTTCATATGCTTACAGAGAGCAAATGGTGCGTTTTTTAACCTCGAAATAGACGATTTACACAATTCCAGGGTGCTCACGAATCCGAAGACCCAGTGGAGAGTTAGAATAGGTCATGCAATTTGTTTTGACAGATCTTCAATATATGCAGATTAGATAAGAATACATTCATGCACCATACGCTTTGGCGAAATTATATGCGTGAACGTTCTTGGTTAGCATGGAGACATTCGAACATCACCTTTCGATCGAGTATCATTAGACATCTTTTCCCAATGATGAAGGATTGGCGAACAGATCGTACAAAGTTCTGCTTCGAAATACACCGCCTCGTCTATAGCATATCAAAATCAAACTAGAGCCAAATCTATCACCATTCAGATAAAAACATACGACAGACCAGCCCCGATTGCCACCAGGTACACTGTAAAGTTAGGTGTTACCTTTTTGAATGCCTAAATTGTAACACTTATTGAAATCGTAATTGTGTTCAAACTGTTAACTTCCTTGTTCAATTTTGAATTTTGGCATTCAAACCATTAATGCATGTATTCAAATGCAGAACGCATTGCGAACACTTATGTTAAGAGTTTAGAATGCTTTTGTTTTGAATACACGTGTTGAAGTTGTTCAATAATGCATTCTGCATTTGAATACCTGCGTTAATGGTTTGAATACTAAAGTACAAATTGAACATTGTTGGCCGCTTCTCTCAACTAGTAAACTGGTCTGTGTTTATATATACTATGATATTTTTGATTTGGCACAAAGGTTGTTATATGAATTAGGTCTTTAGATTATGGACGCAGAACTTATCTGATGGACGACGGCTGAATATTGAATGACGGACTGACGGGCTTGGATTTAAGTGTAGAGTCAGCTAGTTAACAGCGAACCTGCTACTGACCAGTTTTCAATAATGCAGATTAATTATGCTCATATGAACACCATCTTGTATTACGGCACAAACATTTAGACACCAGATATGAAACGTTGCACCAGGTGTCATGTATCGTATATTCCTGTAGGTGTGCCATGTTCAACGCCAAATTGAGAAACTTTGATTGAAGGCACATGGCCGTACAGCCTTGTCCAACCTGAAATACGGTAAATACAGGCCTCAGATCCGACATTCAGTAGACAACCGTTATCCATACATAATTGCCTCGTCAATAATAGAAATAATATCCAAAGTCTCAAATAAGGGATAAACTCAAAATTTAGCCCAATCATTATTTCGTGCAAAACGTCTGGTTATATGCGTTTTAACTATGTCACATATATATAGTCCGAGAGCTGGCACCCAGAAGATCAGTCTATTCTAACGAACAGTTCTAATCAAAGCTGATTGGGATACATTATCACTAGATTAGAGAACTACTTATCATTCAGATTAAAGAATACACCAATCTCGACTGTGTCGTGGATTCGACAATAGAGGCTTCCTCAATATAAGCGACAGACTCGACATACAGTAGTCAGCTGTCAGCCTTAAATAATCCGACGTTCATAATCGTAGTCTCTAAACAAGTTGAGTGAAATTTCACTCAAGTAAGAGTGGAAATTGATCCCACTCAATAATTGAGTGAGATTTTCACTCAACTTGAGTTAAATGCACTCAACTTGAGTGACATTCACTCCAGCATAAGAGTGGAAATTGATCCCACTCCAGTTGAGTGAACTTGAGTGGTTTTAACTCAAGTTGAGTGAAAAGTAACTCAAGTTGAGTGAAAAGTAACTCAAGTTGAGTGAAAAGTAACTCAAGTTGAGTGAAAAGTAACTCAAGTTTGAGTGAACATGTACATTTCACTCAAACTTGAGTGGAACAGTTCACTCAAGTTTTTTTAGAGAGTAATGCTAACGTCTATTCCGTCATTTAATATTCAGCCGTCGTCCGATAACAAAATTACGCGTTCATAATCAAAAGTCTTAATTCGTACACAATTCGTACTAGTATAAATCTGTTCTTCGATCGATCTTAGCCTTTCAAATGAATCATCACTGTACGCAGTTCTAGTTTCTGTTTTCGGTATAAAACTATTTTCCTTATTGTATCTGCAAACGATATTTTCATCACGGAAAAGAAATTAACTAAAGTCTGCCCATTTTAATTAGTCGTCTACTTTGGAGCTTGTCAAAAATCAATAGTCACCTGCGTTTTTTGTTTTTTTCGCAGCATGGATAATAAACTAAACTCTACACAGTGAATAGCATAACACCGTGATATTGATAATATATCACGTTTAAAATAACTTTGCAATTCTCCCCATGTAAAACTGTAACACTGTTGCTTCGTGTACCGGGGCTCAGTTACATAGGGAGACGTCATAATATATTCATGTTCACTGACATAAAGGTCGATAATGCTGTGCACGGTCATGGAGGTGTCTGTGGTTATATTGTGCGTGTTACAAATATATTATGACGTCTCTTTGTGTAATTGAACCCAGGTACATGAAACAACTATAGTGGAGTTTTATATGGATAGAATTACAAAGTTTTCTCAAGCATGATATATTATCAATATCACAGCGTAATGGTGCCCATTTCGTAGAATTCAGTTTGTTATACATGCTGCAAATAAGGAAATTTTTGTAGTTAATTATTGATTTTTCCCAAGCTCCGAAGTAGACGACTAATTAAAATGAACAAACTATAGTATCATCAACAAATACTATTCATTATGAAAGACGGTTGTTACAGCATCATGGAACCAGCCATGCATATGTATAGCCCGAAGGGGATTTATCTCCTTTGCTCCAGTAGAGGCGTGTTGGTACAGAGAACTTCTGATAAGTACCAAAGGCCCTCACAATTAGTTTTAGTGATAAAATATTCTATTTTTATAGAAAATTATCTTTCTAATATACAGGATCTATCGGGTCATGTAAAAAATATAAACAGAATAGTTTTTCAAACAAATATTCTGGAATAGTTTATCAATATATTTTCAAAATAATTGCCGGTACCTTTGGTAAAAGTGAAACTGAGACGAATACTTCCCGGAAGCAGCTTTTCATACCTCTAACCTTAAAGAGCGGCAGTTATTCAAGTGGAGATGAGACACTTTCCAGAAAGGGCTATAAGTATTCGATTGTTCCCAGTCTTATCCAGTTCCGCCCGACTCACGTAAAATTCGGTCACAAAAAAAACGCCCACAGAAAGTCACCTGATTAGCCTATTTTCCATGTATTGATATATGCTTTGGGGGCGCTTTCTTAATGAGCGTATAAAACTAATCAGTCAGAATGTGCAAAAACATGTGAAAATATGATCTGCTTTTATAGGATCTCCTAACTCAGCGGGAGTTCTTTGCCCAATAATTATCATAAGAAGCGTGGTAATTGTCCACACAGGCCCGGGGTATCGATCTGGCTCTGATGAATACATATTTAGCTACGTGTTGTCCGCTGGCTAATTGGCCTAATCACTTCCGGTAATAATGGCAGGTTTAAAACAGGCGCTAATTACAATGCACAAGTGCTCAGCCACCAACATATATGAGATCATTATTCTTGCAAAAGCAAAAGAAAATATATATGTTCTCTCATAATTACAAAACTTATCATTCTGCCAATTGGGTCAATTGTAGATTTCTTACTCATGTTTTATTCTGTCTGTTTCTTTAACTTTCTGGACGGTCATGTATCGTTAGCCGGTTAAATATTCGAATAACTATAAAAACCGATGAAAAATTATTATCAACGATTTTAGATATTATATATGTATGTTCTTGACAAATCGAGAAAAAGATGAAAGGGTTGATAGCTATTACAGCTATCCGGACGATGTTATGGGTGGGGTGTGATTTCCCTCAATACTAGATCTGTATTCTGTAACAGCATTCTGTATGATTTAGGGCATCATAACCATTTTGATTGTGAACAATACAAGCTACAGTATACCTTCGCTATCAACATCGATGTCACTCATATAAACTACAGGAAATGTTGTAGCTATGACGAAAATGGTGTTTTATAGAAATTTGTATTCACGGGTTCGACTGTACAAGGAGAGAGATGATTGTATATGACGTACAGATATTTTTTCGCCTATATCATTCGCCACATCCTGTGGAAAATGTGAAACAATTTTGCAGACGATGATGAAAACGTATTTATTTTATTACGTCTGTTCGCTGTTTGACCCGATCACTTCTGGCAAAAATGGCAAGTGTAAAACAGACGCTAATTACAATGCGCAAGATCTCAGTCACAAAATATGCAGTCAATCTTCTTTTGGTAAAACAAAGAAAATATCTGTTCTCATCTAATTACAAAGCTGATCAATCCCCCCCCCCCCCCTCCCCATTAATTTCAACTGTCGATTTCTTAATCATGATATACTTACTCTTACCGTTTCATTTTTTCAGCTTACTGAACCATCAGCTATCATTATCCGGTGAAATATTCGAATATCTCTAAAAGCTGACGATTAATATATATGGCGGATTCCACGTAAAACTATACCACTTTCCGTCAAATTGTCCGTCTCACCGGAAAAATGACGTTTGTAACATTAAAAATGTTAAAAAACTGACTCTGTGTCTATAAACAGTTTTACACTGCACATTTCTTATTTGCAGTATAATAGAGAAACAGAAATGTAAATGTTTCTAATGTCATAATGTCATATGTCCGTCCAACTTTTTTTTACAATATTCACCACAAAACAAATGTCAATTAAATTATTCAATTAAAGATTTACAGTGGTACTAGCTTGACCCTATTGAGATATATGTACCATTGCCAGTATATTAAATACCAATACATCAATACTATGAGCGTTTGAAAAACGTTTCTATTGTCATTTCCGTCCAACTCCTGTGACGGAAATGACATTGGAAATTTTTTTAAAAGGCTCAATATTACAGCATGGGCGATGACATACACGGATAATGGTACAGATACATCAATATGCTTGGCCTAATTCCACTGAGCATATGCAAGTGCTTCTGTTATAAAAAATTTCTTGTACATATATAAAATAGATTTTGACGGACAAATGACATTAGTAACACAAGTGTTACTAATGTCATTTGTGTTTTGTTCCGCTTAACTAAAAACTGTACAAAGAATTCATAGGGGCACCTGTTTATTTTCTTATGCAATTCATTGACACATTTTAGATAATAAGGTACAGGGAACATTGTTTGTTTATGATGTTTTCCAAGTTATTGGTATTACTAATCTCATATTCCGTCAGGGACAGTCCGGACAGAAATGGGAGTTAGTGGTACGGTTTTGCGTGGAATCCGCCATATGTAAGTTCTTGCCTGCCACAGACGATAAAACAATCCAACACTGTACGTTTATGGAAAGTAATGACAAACAAATAGACATGGGGCTTATTTTAAATTATGTAAAACAACTGTGAAACAACTGCATTCTGTATGATGTATGGCGTAGCAATCTGTACACCATAGAAACCACTGGAGCAGTTGTACATCGGACGAAAGTATGTCGTTCCATAAGATTTTTTGTTTATGGGTTTACTCTGACGTCGTCTAGGACAAGAGAGACGCTTACTATTGTGTTTCCAACTATGCCTTTGTAGAAAGTACTATCTCGAAAAGGCTACAAACATATCACAGCCAGAAAAATGGTGTTATCAACACCAAAAATGTACTGAACTCAACACGATTTTTGACCGACACCCTATATCTCCAACATCATTTAGTGGTGTTGGCCAACACCATTAATTGGTGTTGAGCCAGTATAAGCACTTGTCAGTGAACACCAAAATATGGTGTTGAACCATTATCAACACCCTTTATGTTGATCAACACCAAATGGTGTTGAACTGGCCTCAACACCATTGTTTAGTGTCCACATTGATCAGCATCATGTCTCAACGCTACTTTATGGTGTTGATCAGCCCTCAACGCCAACAAGGGTGTTGGGCCAACACCATTTGTCTGGCTGTGTATGAAACTACAAAGCCTTATAAAGTTTCATTCTGTTCAGAACTCTTTCTACAAACAACTCAGTATTCAGTATTCAGTGTTCAGTATATTTAAGCTTAACATTTGGGAAGCCATACAAATGCTCATTCTGTTCTGAACAATTCCGCAAACTGATATATAGTTTGTGAAGTTTTTTTTTACCACTGTTATAAACTGGCGGAATAATACACAATGAAAACTGTATAACAGTCATACTAGTATCTGACCATTGAAATTAAATATTCCAGAATTTGGATATTTGAGTGCAGGCATGATATATAGTTTCCAGTTTCCTTTTGGTGAGAACATTTTGTCCCTAATAAACGTTATGTTGTTGGGGGTTTTTTTCTGTATCAAATCATTACCAGATTGCTGTTTCACTGTATCTACCCTGGTACAATTATACTACTGCTACTGTATGTATGGAAGATGTAGTAAATTATGGCATGGTACATTATACCATACATGTGTCTACAATTCTTTGAAAAAACAGTATCATAATAGTAGACAATTTGCGGCTGTGTATCTTCTTTTTTATTGGCTATTTAGATACTATTAATAAGGTGATATTCCATCGCTTCAAAGACAATATTTTCACCAGAGGGGAAGTGATGTTTGAGTGCCAGCAGTCCACCCCCGAAAATCATCACCGAGCAACTAAGCTCAGCCAAGCCAACCTTCACGTTTTGCATCAAGAGTACAACAATGAAAGTAAGAATATTATACACAAATAGATAAGCTATTTTTTTTAATAGGTGAGATAATATGTATTTAAATTCTTAAAAAAAAAAGAACTTTAAACTATAGATGGAACCTCACATTTTGGCAGAAAATGAAAAAGAAGGGTGATCCTTTTCAAATTTAATTCTGTTTGAGCTTTTGTACCATATGGAGTGACTTCATCTTCTGCACGAATCTGAAAAAAAAAGTTATTTCACTTAGTTACCGGTATCTGACATTTCTGAGCACAATATTCGGAGAGAAAAAAAGCTGTCATTTCGAAAAGTTAAACCATGTTTCTTTAACAACTTAGGGGAACTGATCAATGTTTGTTAGACAATTTAGAGGAAATGAGGAAAAGTAAACATATCAATAGGTCTAAATGTTAATGAATTTGCCAGTCAGAGAGACCCCCTGTGGCTATATTTCCCAACACATCAATTTCACTCAATACGGCATGCATCTAAAACACACCTATCTGTATCAATGTAGGCTTTGGACACACACAGTGTCTTTTGATGGTGTTCAACCCCAGTGTGGTCATTTCGACGAACGGGAGCCGGGGAGGGATTATAATGTCACGAAATAGAATATGGACAACAACAACCCACTGTCAATTCTTATCATCCATATACATAAACTCAAGTTAACAAAAAACACTTACCGTAAATATCTTCCTGATATACTCACATATTCCTTTGTGGTATATTCTTTTATAAGAATGTTGTTTAAGCAACTCAAATGAACAGACCGCATTGGCAGCCGAATTTCAAATGGTCTTGCCAATAACACCTCAACTCGCTTCTAACACGATAACTACACTAAAAAGCATAACCCAGCCGTAAAAACGGACCCTAAAAACATGCCCTTTAACAGTTACATGTACAATGTCAAGCATACGTTAACTGAAAATGGTGTTGATCAACACCCAAAAAGGTGTTGAGCTCACCACCAATAAATGGTGTTGAATTGTGACCGAGACCATATATCTCCAACACCCTTTATTAATTGGTGTTAAGCCAGTATTAACACTTGTCAGTGCATTTGCTAGATCCTGTGAAATCAGAAAATTTCAATCATGGTCAGAAAACATCTTTGCAGATAACGATGAAAACATGTTTAGCTATATCCGTCCGCTAATTGACCTAATCACTTCTGGTAATAATAAGTCGCGCCTGTTTCAAACCGACGCGACTTGCACAGCGTAAGTGCTCAGTCACCAAACTGATGCCAATTGTCTTGGAAAAGCAAAGAAAATAAATGTTCTCTCATCATTACAAAACTTCAACATTTGATGCAATTGTCGATCTCTTACTCTACTATATTCTCTTTGTTTCTGTTTGTAGATTACTGAAGGATCAGGTATCAATATCCGTTTAAATATTCGAATATCTCCAAAAGCTGATGAATAATTATAATAAAAGATTCCCGATAGGCATAATAGGCATATATGCTCATGACAAATCGAGAAGAACACCAAACACTAACGGGATATGGAAAGTAGTGACATGCAAATAAAAAGACATCGGGCTTTGATTTCAATATGGGTGTTAACTGTAAGCTGTCCTGATGATGATCGGGGGGGGGGGGGAATCTATTCCCTCAGTCGTTTCTGTATTTTACATTCTGTAAAGCAACATCATTCTGTACGATTTAGGGCATAGTTAGTTCGTTCGAATTTGAACGATCAAAGCTGTCGTACAAACAAGCTAGAAACCAAGACAGCTCATAGGACTGAAGAAGCAGTTGTAACTGAGAAGAAAATGGCGTTCTATAGGAATTTGTTTTTACGGACTTACTCTGGCGTCGAAGCTACGACTACCTGTCAACTACCCCTTCCTGGAGAGTAACATCCCGGACGGGTCTGCAAATATGTCGCATATAGCATTTGCTAGATCAAGTGAACACTGTGATAATTTCAATCAACGTCGCAAAACGGTGTGCACATAATGATGGAATCATATTTAGAGACGCCCGTAAATCTAATAATGAAATATTTAGCTATACGTCCGCTCGCTGGTTGATCTAATCACTTCTGGCAGACTGACGTAACAGGGGACTTGCACAATACCAGTCTGTTTTAGCACTTCCTGCTTGTCGATTTTGGCCAATCAGTTATCCAATCAACTGACAGAACTAGCACTTCCGGTTTATTTTCTGGTCCCATTGTGCAAGCAAAAATATGCAATAATAAAAAAATGTATGTTTTCTCATAATTGCAAAATTTATCAAATTCCCCAATGGAATATGGCGTATAGATATTTCACATATTGTATTCGCTAGATCCTGATGAACATGTGACAATTTCAATCATCGTTTCAAAACAGTTGTGTAGCTGGTGATGAATAGATATTTTAACTAATGGGTCTTATCCGTTCACTCGATGATCAAATCATGCACTTCCGGTAATAATGGCAGATTAAAAACCCGCACAAATTTCACAGGGTAAGTGCTCAACCAGATATCAGACCATTTTTCTTAGAAAAGCAAAGAAATTGTATGATTCCTAATTATAATTGAACGAAATATTAAAAGGGTGGTGAAAAACGATGCCGGCGGACTCATAAGACGTCCACAGACAAATGTACTGACTGCCAAAACTGATCAAATCCCCAGATTTGTTTCACTTGTCGATTTCTTACTCATCTTATATTCTCTCCGTTTCTATTTTATCTCACTGGATTGTTGGTGTTTCATTATCTGGAGAAGTATGCGAATACCTTCAAAAGCTGATGAATAATTCAAAAGAAAGATTTCCGATATAGATGTATGTACTTGACAAATCGAAAAAACACCACAGATGCCATAGACAACAATACAATCCTTCTGATTCAACACTACCCCGATATGGAAACTAATGACATACAAACAAGAAGACATCGGCCTTTGATGTCAAATGGATAATAACTTTGAGCTATCAGAAAAATGGAGGAAGGGTGCTATTCACTCCGTCGTACCTGCATTTCAAATTCTGCAACTGCATCTTGCACGATGTAGAGCAAAGCTGCTGTATACCTTTGCTGACAGCCCGGATATGATTTATATAAGCCACAAGAGTTGCAACTGAGACGAAAATTACGTTCGATAGGAATTTGTGTATAAGGGATTACTCTGGCGTAGACTCCACTGCAAGAGAGACGATAGCTATTTTGATATTGTCGACAACGCCTACATGGAACATCCAGGAAGGTCCTGCATATTATATATACTAGAATTGACCTTTTAAATTAGGCAAAGGTCAGTCATTTGCTATAGGTTTAATTTGGACCCATCACCAAATGCAACTGTTGTATAAATTTGTAAAACCTGGCTATAGTCCTTCAAGATATATTGTGTCCACACGGACTATGGATACACAGACATTGCCGATGACAAGAACTCTTTGGCCAAATTTGGCAGAGAGGTAATAATCAAAATCAATAACTTGCAATGAGTTTGAGGTATACTTGGAATTTGATCATAATCCACATCTCTGAACTGGAGTTTACAATTTTCCACAATTTTTGGCCTGGGTGACCTCGGCCTTTGCCTGACCTTTTGACCTCAGTGAACAGAGTTATCAGGTCTGCAAAGTGGCTCACAATGAAAATACAGGAGAAAATATAGGAGGAATTTTGCCAAAATATAGGAATTTTCTTGATAAAATACAGGATATAAAGGAGTGTGAGACAGGTCACTACTACATTGTACATTGTATGTTCCAAACTTGGTACTTTCTGATATTAATCAAACTAGGTGGCGCAGAGCAGTATTCCTCTGCCACCAGCCATGAATGTCAAGGCAGCGTAGAGAGCTTTGCGATGTAGTTGACTTGGCTGTTGAAGATGCATTTATCAGCTAAACTACTATTTTCGATTAAACTTTTTGAGGTTTATTTCATCTGTCGGTTGATTTTCCGCATGAGATACATCCAGTGAAATTGCGTTTTAGGTTCTGCGAAATATAATTCTTTCACACAGAATGGGACATTTCCAGTATACATGTACTTTACTGCAGAGCTGTTCTCTGTCATGTGTATGGAGGTGTACTTTGTCCCATACATGTTATGATTTATCTGACATGGTATAAAAAATACTCTTCAATACATTTTGTAGCTAGTTGGGGTGAATAGATTGGATATACATGTAAAATGTTATTATTAATGTCACAATGAAATGTTAACTTAAAGGTTGCCATTTTTATAATTGCACGCCAACATGACAACCTACCGGTACAAGAAAAAAAGTAGCGATGAATAAGCAAAATGGTTCAGCAGGTGTCTCGCACATGTGGACACTATTATAAAAGAAACAAAGATCTCCTAAATGAATGATCCTCTCTCTTTATAATTACGAGCTTTCATTGAACTCACCCACTGCCCTCAGGGGCATGTCCCCATCCCAGGGGATCTGAGCCGACCCTCATACGCCACGGATTAAGAAGTGAAACCCACAAGAGCCGACCCTTAAGACGTGAAACCCACATGAGCCGACCCTCATACACCACGGATTTCACCCCCATGGCTCATTCACCCCCATGAACCCCCATGGGTTAGTTTATATGGATAGAGAGATCGTGTGCCCTTTCTATACTACTCATCGCGCACTACTCATCGTGCATGCGCAGTCGACCCATTCTACTGTAGGGTGCAAGCCCGGCCCATGAAACCTCAGGTAGCGAAAACCCCAGGTCTCTTGGCCCACCCTATCCCGCGCCACACCTATAGGGATAGGGAGATCGCGTGCCCTTTCTACACTACTACTCATCGCGCATGCGCAGTCGACCCATTCTACTGTAGGGTGCAAGCCTGGCCCATGGAATCTCAGGTAGCGAAAACCCAGGTCTCTCGCCCCACCCTATCCCGCACCACACCTATGCGACCCGCTGTGCAGTGAGTAAAGTGGAGGAGGAGGAGGAGGAGGAGGAGGAGGAGGAGGAGGAGTAGGACACAGTGAGTAAAGTGGAGGAGGAGGAGGAGTAGGACACGCCACGGATTATACTAGGGAGATTTCGCCTATATCATTTGGTAGATCCTATGAAAACTGTTACGATTTCTATCAACCCCACAAAATTATTTGGAGAACCTAGTTCAACAAGGTTTTCACTCATGGTTTCTGGAATTTGATGACAAATGTCCCACACTTATATCAAAGAACGATCGAAGTGTGCAATATTCTTGGAACTACGTTTCGTAACCTTTTCTCTTATTCCGCTTAACCTTGAGCTACGGGTCGCGTGAACATCGTATAATACACAATCCACCTCCTAATGGTGTTCGTATGAACAGTCCCAATCAAAGCCACAATGAGTTACAAAACTCCAGAAAACGAGAATACTGAACGCGACTGAAACATCACGCGGCCATTGCAATTGTTGAGCGCTTCTCCCTGGCGGCTAGTTTTACATTTGACGCCTATCTGGCTTTTCGTTCTAATAAATATCCTTCGATTTTTCTTGGTTCAGGAATGTAGAATCTGACGTTCTGTTTATAAGAATGTAGCATCACGCTAATTGTATGATGATATATTCTCGGTAGAAATTGAAGCCGACTATAAGTGATACAGATTTAGGCAAGAACCAGTCCCAAGGTGTATTCTATGCCACGAAGATCTCACGGTGAAACATATTCTTATCGACTATAGATTTTAAGATTATAAGAGATAACTTTTATCGAGCAGCTACTTTGGAAGATCTTTTTAGTCAAGTAAATGAATATTGTATTTTAGATTATTTGAGAGAGATCGGTTTGTTGTATAAATTTTAATGTATTTACATGTTTTTAATGCATTAGTTTACTGAGTTATTAATTGAATACTTAGAATTTTGTTTGATCGTCGCTATATAGCTGAAATATTGCTGAACGCGACATTAAACCGTAATTCTCTCTCTCTCTCCTTGAATCCGTTAAAGCCATTACTAGATGTAGTTTTAATTAAATACTTTATGTCATCTGAAAGACAAGAAGGGAGTGACTCCGAAAATATTACCAAAAAGCCTGTTAATATTGGAAGAGTCTCTTTTCTCCTGTATCGCACCAAGGTAATCAACGGATCTACTCGCTTTTAGTCTTCCCTGTACTTCACAGTTAAACAAAGTCTCCGGGCTGACCGGGCCTTAGTCGTGATTTTGGGATATCGCTTCTTAAGTAATTAGTGACGATATATCCTGACTGATCTATTCGCATTTGACCAGCAAAGTCAGAGGCTTCAAGGAAAACTGTTTCAACGTTTATGCTATTGGCTTTAGTCCGGATAATGTCCCGGAAATATGGCAGGAGGTGGAAATTTTCCAATACTGTATCCTGTACCTGGTTTCTTTTCAAAGCTGAGTATATATAATATTCTGCTACGCAATTTGCTCTCAACTCAATCGAATTATTTTCTTTTATCATGGACTGGATCGAGGTTCTCTAAGTGGCTATTGTGATCGCTCCTTTGGTCGATTATTTTTCATGATATGCTGGCTTCATATGGGAACGGTATTTTAGATACTTTATTCGTAAAAATGCTCAATAATGTTGAGCTTGTTTTGTCCATCCGCCTAGTTTCAGATTGCAAACCTCTTTCTACGTTAGGTCGAGCGTTTAGGAGGTTACTAACTCTGATATTGGGAGAATGGTTTTGTTGAAAGTAACCATGTACATGTAGTATATCTTATTGAAGATAGGTGATTTTTGTAAGTTGTATACCCATACCTGCTCTCTCATCAATAACGTCTTATCTTTCGCGAAATAATATAGCGAGGATTCTTTCTGATCTCTTGTGTTGGGTAATCCATTCATCAGCGGCGCCGTGAAGGATATACATCCACCTTCACTGGGACGGAGGGGAACAACCGTTGGTCCTTAGTCCATTACGGACAACCTTCCGTTTCTGATTTCCGTTTCTGAACACTTCCGTTTCCGAACAGTACAATTTCAGGACCTCCTGTTCGTGAATATTTTCTCTCACTCCACACACACTTGTGCTCTCCTACCCATCTCCGGAAAAAGGTACGACGAGATGGCACGATCCTCGTCCTAGCCTTGATATATCAATGAACGACATTACCTGTACCCATGTACATGCCCCATCCCTCCGCACATCATCACTACAAACTACAACTTTTATGATAGATTAATTTTGCTCTCTAGCAATGGTGTTCCACCTTCAAGTGTCATTTCGTATTTTTTAACTCTATATAACGTTGGCAATATGATCCCATTGCCAATCATAGTTGTCCGTGGTTTGGAAATATTTGACATATATATGAAATGAATATGGAAATATTTATACTGACTTGTTATACTAGAGTCATCTTTTGTTGGTTCATACCACAGTCTGACCATAGTTGATCATGATTGCGTGTGGCATCCCCCCACAGACTGGAGGTCCCAAAGAGCCCAGGTCTGGTAAAGTCTGGTGAACCCTAGCCACAAATGTTGGTGACAATGACCATCTTGGACAATGGTCGATTATGATACTATTGATAAAAACTATCAACCATGGTCAACAACCACGATTTGTTAACAACGGTCAAGGATCACAGTTAACAACAGTTCCATCATCGTTAACCAGGGTTCTATTTTACATGGGTAAAAAAAAATATGGGCCAGGACTGGCTTCTGAATGCCTGAAGTAATGATTGTATTATCATCTTAACAAGACTGTTATGACAGACTGTGATCACCTTTTTACCAGCATTTCTTACTACTATACACACCATTCCAACGACTTTTGCCATACAAGTTTAGCCCATATGTATCCTTTATTTATTGTTTCCACATACATTTTAAATAGCGTGATAATTTACTTGGATATTGTTTGATCATTTCAAGCGAATGAATCCAGGTTATCCGTGGTACATTCTCACGGCTAATACGTAAAGGGTCCAGATTTCATAACGGAAAACGATAACAGCGGCACATGCGGATATATATTAACGACGGTATTTGTTGAGACAAGACTTTTGATAAGTAAACACGAAAAAAGGTAAGAAAAAATCCAAAAAGGGAGGCCGCATGTGTGTACATTCAAATTACACACGCTAAGACGAGAAAGACAAACATAGATAAATCTTTTTCATGAGGAGTAACCTATTCTGGTGTAACTCGACTATGCGATTTTTTTTAGTGCTGGTAAAACTGTTCATTTCATTAGACGGTATTTTACCGTATCGGTAAAATCTAATTGGCTAAAGCGCGTAATGCCTGTATTAAGCCACGAAGCGCTTTAATCACGACAGGCGTACGGTTTCAAACAGGACACATCAAATAAATTCTCCGAGATGGCGGCCTGTACGGTTATCGCAACTGTTATTAACTTCTCTTTGAAATCTAAGCACGTTCCTGAAATAGCAGGCTTATTACTAAGAAGTAGCCTTGCCCATCTTCCCTGCACACCTGTCTCTCAGCTACATGCTGAATTAATGCGGACACGAGTAAACAAACTGGTTGCACCGACATTTATCCCAGATACATGTCGTCTTTGTGACAGTGTTGTGGATGGATGGATTGATTGTTATTAATTCAGTTGATTACCTGTTTTGCTTACCTGCAAGACCGTTAATAAGATCGGCATTATTACAAACCAAGTATACTTCACAAGTCACAAATACATGTAATCAAATACTTGAAATGTTGTACGATCTTTCAGTTGATGTATACCGATATAGCACGCCTAACTTTGATCATTTATCACAAATGCATCTAGCGTTTGCAAAGTCATTTTAATATTTACTAAATGAAATTTCGTATTTAACAACGGGTTGCATAACTTCCACTGAATATAAATATACAAAATAGGAGGCAGCGGTAATAATTCATGTGCCAATTTTATTCATGTGGACACACCAGCGTCTTGTTTTTCGCGTTTGGCTCCAAGAACGTTTTAGACACAATAATAGGGCCTACAATAATGTGCATTGATAAAATCAAAATGTCTTGCCGGCACCATTGAACACTGATGACCGCTTATGTCTCGCATGAAAGTAGCGTGTGTTTATACCTGTATATTTGTATTATATGCCTTCTTGTATTTTGATGTGAAGCGTGTCTTGAGAATAACTCTTTTTCGATAATGTATAACGATTTTGTTTTATTGACAACGTCTGGCTAATGAATGTCGGATCCAGCGCTTGAACGTACATACTATTCAACTACAGGAATATCACGATGGCTTGTTAGCACATTGAAAACGGTTGACAGCCTATGTGTTGCAAGAAACTTGCTAGTTTTTTGTGGATATCTTCTTTGATTTGTAACCATTTTCTTAGGATACAAACATTTGGTGAGATTGCGGACAGAGGCGGACAGCGTACAAAAAATATTTTAGTGTAACAGCCTTGCTCATGTTCCGCTAAAAAGGAAATGCTCGCTTGTCCCATAACGGGTTGTTTATTGTATTAACATCTTAGCATCTATATGATCAGATGTTTGCCCGAGTTATTATATGTCTGGTTGAGTCCAAAGAACAAACCATTCCAAGGAATCATGTAACCCATTTATTCTCTGTCATAGCCATTCACAAATGCTGCGGTTCTCTATCAGTGCCAGTGTTCTCCCTTCAGTGGAGGCGATGATTTACTTTTCGCTCTCGTTGAACATACGTCACAGTTAAAAGTTTTCGTGGTCGATGCTGGAATGCTTCATTAAGTTTGCATGCCACGTATTGACGGCGAGCGTTGAGTAACAAAGAGTTCTATCTGATATACATTTTGATAAGTTGAGGGCTGACAGAATAATCACACTACCGTCACTCATACCTTTCAAGGATTTGATCGCTGTTTTGTGTTTGCGGCAACTCGACCTCGAACAGGTGAGCTAGAGCGAACACTAGTAGTCAGAGCTTGGAAACGAACGACATGCAATAAACCAGATTGGCAAGCTCGCTGACCAGATTCCAGCTACTCGCAGTTTGGTCTAATAGGTTTGGACGCAGAGATAATAGTGAATTAGCATCACATATTACCGCCCCTTTGTCTCAATAGTTAGCATTAATTTCCTAAAGTAACTTCATTTTTCACACACGTCGATACGATTCGACACGGAATATGGCGGAGTAATTGGATGGCAGCTTCCCGTGAGTAGTGCATATTAAAAGTATTGAATTATGGAAAATGGTGTGTGCAGAGCTGTCCCGAAACCACTAGTCTTTAATCGGGGTAATGGATTGGGCTGAGGGAGCTAGCGTGTAATGTGATTAGGGCAGGCCCGAGTTTTCAAACAGTCAAACCGACAGATTAAGCCGCGTCCAGACTGTCGAGCGATGATGCGTGGCAAACAGGCTCTCAGCAGATCCCAAGCAAATCCCGAAAGCTTCGACAGACTGCATGGTACATGGTTGTCTGCCTCATCGTTACGTGTAGTATAATGTGAACTGACTTTCGTTCAGAGTAATTAAGTATGGATGACTTCCAAGTTATATGACCCATTATGATATCTCGAAACGATATTAGTTTCAATGTTCTTTTACACCTGACCATATACCTTCTGATGTGAATATTGGTGAATATATATGGTGAGTTATTTGGGCACTTGTTTGTTTTTCGGAAGAATATATAGGCTATCTGCATAAGATGCAATTCTGCGGTTGACAATATGCCCTTAGCTTTCATTTCCTTGCTGTTACTTTAAACAGTCGCTTTCATATACGTTCACGAAACGTCACCGTTTCCATCTGGTGTTTCCATTGCAGTTTTAACATATCACGATCGAGTGAAGCATCTTTTACCATCAAATCATACATTGCGAACAATCGAAACTCCGTAATATTGAGAATCAGTTCTGTTCGATTACGCCATTCTATATTACCACCACCATTGCATATTATCATTTATGTCTGTCGATATTGCCCAAACGTGTAAACTCTTTAGAAATGGTATTGATATAATGAAAACATTACTCTCAATCGATTGCAATGTAGGATATTTTATTGTGGAAGTAATAGACATTTAATGAACAGTGGCAAAATGGCAATCAATAATCTCTTGATTAATTAGAGAAGGCGCAAACGACATACATCAGTAAGTATTGAGTGTCAACACATTGCGGTCATTGTGTGTGGCAATTCTTATATTCTTATGATATAAGATGATTGATTGATTGTATAATATATAAGCGTCCAGTCCGTCATTAAATATTCAGCCGTCGTCCATTAGAGAATTTCCGCGTCCATAATCCAAAGACCTAATTCATATAATAACATTAGCACCAAATTACAAGGACAAATCCTAGTATACAAAAACTAGGCTAATTTCCTGCAAGAGATAAGCGGTCAACAGTTTTCAATGGTGCCAGCAAGAAAATATCATATCCGTATCGCTGCTCAGTTTTCTTAATCCATATGATATACGTTATAAAGTCGTTATCTATAGAGTATGATGTATCTCAGTCAGGTTTTGATTGTGACTGTTCATGTGAGCACTGTGATGATCTTGGAATACATAGGTTTATATGGCATCTAACCCCGGGTATAATTCATACTTTATTCAGGAAGAAGCGGTCATAATGATGGCAGCAAAGACATCATGATGTGGCAGCAAAGACATCATGATGTGGCAGCAAAGACATCATGATGTAAATTCGTAAAATCCTTATCACTTATCTCGGTCACGCTTTGACTGTGAAATTTTGACTGCGATTGTTCATTGAACACTATGGTGATGTGAAGCTGAAGCATGGTTGAAATACAGAAACAGAAATGTACATCCCAAGATTGACTCACGGTGCCTAGTTTGTGTAATATTCAGTCATAATATCATCAGTATGTGGGGTCAGATGTTTTCTTGTCATGTTACGCTGTTATATACTCTCACCACCATTGCAATATATCACTGACATGCTCTCTGGCGAAGCCATCAACACAGGACCTTCGTGAAGTCACACAGGGCATGGTGACCGTGTGCTGTACTGGCTGGGCTGATCAGTGTCCAGGATAAAAGGAACCGTGAGCACTCCCGTGTTCTGGCACATGTAGGCACCGTCGTGATATGACTGAAACAAGGTAGAAAACGACGTTAAATCCTACTCTCTCACTCACTCCTGGTCACTCTAACAATACATTTTATGGTATACAGATGTGACCGTTAATCATTGATATGGTCAAATATACCGCCTAGCCATCTCTTTCAGATCACATATGACATGGTAAGGCTGGACATTTGACCACACAAAACATGGTCGGTCACGTCTGAACTATAAAATTGTCGGAGTGACCATATCTTTCTGACAGTGTATGCAACACAGATTATCCTCAACCACAACAGACTATTCACAAGCAGATTAACGGGACTTTTTTTAACGATGTTACCGAGACAGCGTATGGCGTTTCTGTCTTCCACCGACCCCTCATCTCAAGTCATTGAGCTTTCCCATGGGCATTTGTCTTCCAAGGTTTTATTTTTTATACATTTGGAACATGTTGAACAAATATTTTGTTGTAATGCACTACAAGCCTAGATTTGCAATACATCATGCAGGAGCAGTTAGATGTTCTTTCCAAAGTAACCCTGTACTTATCATGGGCCTCCCATGTGCATCATCGATGTTACACAAGCACATATCAATATGTGTGTATGTCAATTTATATGCATGGACTGATAGAATATATGGGAACACTGGGACCTGTTAACTAAAGACTATAACGTTCTCTTGTGGTCCATGCGCTTACTTTAATCACCGGTTTCTGGAATCCCTTCTCTCTCCATCAGTGCAAATATAAGGGCCTGGGTAAACACGACCACAATAAGTAATCATAACCGTGTTTGTTCTCGTCGATAGTTCTGATTGATCCCGCCCCGTATCAGCTGGCTTGTTACCAGTGTTTAAACATAAGCAATTGATATTTCAACAGGAAGTCAATAAAGACCAGCGCCAACAATGACGCAATTATTTAGTTATGGAACTTAACAGGCCTCTGTTTTCCCTCGCTAGTAATAGATACATTTACTCATACCGAACAGATTTATCCAAACTTTTCTGTCACATAACTGAGTTTTCATGAAATAACTGTTTTGTTCGATGTTTTGACAAACTGAATATTGCTGTATGCTAGTCACAGTTTGTGTTGATTATTCCTAAATGTAATTCATACAATGCGGGACTTTGCTTGGACATTTGCATATGAGAACAGTTGCTTATCTTCATTCTTCGTCTTGGCGTACGTCTACCAACGACTACAGCCCTCTTCCATTTGCCCCTCAGCTAAACAAGCTCTAGATTGTATTCATGAAGCGCTTTCTTAAATATTTGTTCAACTCTCTCACGTTATTCTAACTATGCAAACATCCCGTAATGTAACGATTCGAATCCCCCTAGGAATTTCAGAAATAGATTTTAACCGTAAATATTCTCGCACGTGCAAACGTAATTTTCTCTCGACTGGCGAAAATGGAGATGAAATTCCTTGCCCACACATGCCACTAATTTATTTTATCCCCCAGTCCATTTTGGACAAAGATGTCCGATTGTAGTTACTGTGTCGGAGCTCAGCTACCATGTTCCATAGGTTATGTCTCAGATGAATGTAGCATTCCTGAGATACATTAAATACAAGCGTCTATTCCGTCATTCAATATTCAGCCGTTGTCCATCAAAGAATTCCCGCGTCCATAATCCAAAGACCTAATTCTTATAGCAGAATTAGCACGAAATTAAAAACAATCATTATATACATAAACATAGGAAAGTTTTCTGCAAGAAAGCGACTCGGAAATTAATTTAAATTAAAGCGAACTTATTATATTGTCAGTGGTACGTATTTCATGACATGAACATCATAATGTCTTGTTGACATCAATGAAAACTACTACTACTATAGTATATTATGTATATGTATAACAGTCTAAGCGGCAGGCCGATTGATCAACACCAAATCACGACGCCCCTGTACGAAGATGTCAGCAATTGAGTAAGATTGAATCATAGTAGAGCAACCGATTTGTCGCTCAGTAGACCGCCATGCTTTCTAAGCTTCCTAGACTAGATAGTCAGGCTCGTGTTCATTTGGGTTGAGAAAGTAGTGCTGTGAAAAGCCTTTATCAGAGGCCAAGTAACGAACGAAGCAAGAGACTAAGGAAACTACTGCCCACTTCTCTCTTTCGGAAAACTAACTTGTGTTTATTATATATTAATATATCTGCTTAGCCTTTGGCGCTAACAGTGTCGTCTGGATGAGGTATTTCGATTGTGCATGCGGAATAGACTCCACCGCCATTTCATTTTTTGCTACTGCGCAGCGTCTGCGCAGCATTTTTCAAACTTCCTGTTTGTACCAAATCCAACGAGAAAAGTCGAGAGTTGGAAAACAGTCGATATTTTGTGTAACTATCCATAGAATCGGCAAAATATGGGCTAAAAAACGGTTCCAAATATTTAATAACAGAAGTTTTTTCGAGATTTGCGCAAGCCCACTTACTGGAAT
Organism: Hanleya hanleyi; assembly: GCA_036873755.1. Lineage (NCBI taxonomy): Eukaryota > Metazoa > Mollusca > Polyplacophora > Lepidopleurida > Hanleyidae > Hanleya > Hanleya hanleyi. Next base: position 15,911 of record JAVTVY010038349.1, on the reverse strand, counting down.
TCGCAATGGCGATGTCGTATATCTTGGAATTTATTACGGACGACGACTGGCTAATGTATGTCCAGTCGGGCGCTCGCATGCATCTCGCTAAACTTACTAGTAGCGTCGGTTGAGGCGCTCGAATGTTTCCTTGGCGTTAAAATAAACCGGGACAGTCAAAGCTTTCCCATAAGAAAAAAGGAACATGGTTTGATCGAGTTGGTATCATTATAAATGTGACAACGCATCACATACAAGAACTGTTTTGTTTGATTTAAATCTAGTAATCAATAATACTTTGTTGAGAAGCACTAAACATTCAAGCTGACAAACAAATTAAAGAAAGGTCCTCATCACTGACGTTGTTCAAATTTGAAGACCAATTTAAGATACTGCTGGTTAAATACGATGTATATCTCCGCTTGGGCCGGACTCTGGGTTCCTTGCAAGCAGTACTTGATCTCAAAGCTAATGGATTTATCTTAGGCTAATTATGCTGATAGATTAGTATTTGGAAACGTCAACCACGGCTGCTTCATCGATGTTAGACTTGTAAACAGGGCAAAGAGAAAATTAATTTGTTGAAAAATAGTACATGATCTTCAATATTCTGTGCAAATGAACAGATGTAGTATAATGATGTTGTCCATTATGAAACTGGAATTTCTTCGTGGACCCGGTTGGGAAATTAAAGATCATATTGAATGTCGCTTTCATCTGATGGCTCGGTTCATCATGGAAATAGTTTATGGATGATTTCTTGTTCATCTGGCAAAAGATTTTGAAGACATTGTCGTTGCGTAATATGAGTGCCTGATGTACAAAATCTTATTTCGTCTTCAACTGGGCATGAAAGTCATTTTGGTGTGACTGTCTGTTTGTTCTGCACACCATGATGTCATCATTGAAAACTGTCTACCGCTTCTCTTTATTCCTCTTTTTTGTCGCTTCTATCTTACAGGACAAAAAGTGCTGCCTAGTTGGAATTAGTTCCAACTGTCTATCGTACAAGTTATTTCCATTAGTGTTGTGGGAATTCTTTTGTGGACGACGGCTGGATACTGAATATCTGATCGAACGCCTATATATCATACTGTCTTACGTGTATTCATCATCTGGACAGGTGTTTGGAGTTAAGGTTCGCTTTAGCCAACCTAGTGCATTTTCACACCCAATCGATGAGAGTTGACCAAATATTTGTTTATGGCCGGGAAAGCTATGATCGGTAGTAGGTCTTTGGCCTAGATTGACTTTTGTAGTGAGCAAATATTCTTCGGGCTTTGAATAAGGGTATTCCATTAGGGGACTATAATAGTGTCAATATTTTATCACTTAAATATCTCATAAAATCACCCACTTTGTTTTTGTTTGTACGCGATAATTGTCTATTACGATGAATGACAGCGTGTTTACTTTTCCCAAATATCACAAACAAACAATCGTCATTTTGTATTTATACAATTATTTAACGAATCTGTTGATACTAATTGTGTTTTAATTCATTGCTCTACAAAACTTACATGAACATTTCTTCATAATGTTAATCGTAAAACTCAAGAATCTACAGTAAACACGACGTTATTCGCGATGCGGTTGCATACGTACATGTATATATATATTCCACCATCTATTGGTGCGTGAAAGTATTTGTATTCTATCAAAAGTGATGCATAACAGCTCCTCGATTCGCTTCATTTCGTGAGTTATTTATTTATTTCCACGGTATGGATTGCACTCAAACATCGGCAAGATCAAAGGGAATCGCCAATTGAATTCCAATCACGGTATTAAACAGGCATGGCTGAAACAACATTTTCTCAGCAAAGGGCAAACAGCAAAGTAAACATTGTATTTGCCCACCACCAGAAGCCAGTATCCAGCCAGTATCAAATACGGTGTTAATTTCACTCTTTATATTGTTATACGCATACTTTGCTATCTGCCAACTTCATGCGAAGGTGGCGACAAGGCAATGAACTAGTTGTATGGGAGATTTAGCTGTGTGCACCTGGCTAACATAGTATTTGCGCTCATGGATTTGTACGGGTTGCCAGACGGATATACATGTGGAACCAGGGATGCTGATGAATAGTATAGCCTATTGTTTAAGCATATAATCAGACCTTCTCCGTGATAATTATTTCGGCTCACGTAATATAATTTTGGCACTTTTGAGTTTGGGTTTCTTTCACGAAATTACGCGTATCAGATTCGGCATGCAGTAGTCGTCCGCCATCCAATTGCAGCGTCCATAATCACAGAACTCCAATAGTATACGGAAATCCAAGCATGCATAAAGTAAATATATATTATTTGTGATTGTTCATAAAAACATCATGAAGATCGTGTATAACATGATGTTGGCACGGCACCCAGCCCTGCCTTGAGCGAAATTAGACGCCAGTTCTACGCGTCCAGGATCCAAAGTCCTATTTCATATAACAGCACTAGCTCCAAATTAGAAACAAAAAAAAACAAAAAACAATCAAGCATAGTATACAAAACATAGGCTATTATTATATTTATTTCAGTGTATCCCTATATAAATTGTAACGTAGGCTAGTGTTTCCCACGAGAGAGCGGTCAACAGAGATCGTGATGTTCCAATAATATAAAATCCGCATCGGTGATCAGTATTCTTAATCCATATGATTTTCTGTTAAACTCGTTATTATGGTGTTCTATTTGTGCCAAGTTTCCGTCGCCTTTTCAAAACGCGACGTGGCCTTTTGAAACGCGACGTCGTGTTTCGAAACGCGACGTCGCGTTTTTAAAACACGACGTCGCCTTTTGGAAAACACGACGTCGCCTTTTAAAACGCGACGTCGCGTTTCTTTCCTATGTTTTTGCATTGTAAAACTCGACACAACGGAACTCGACGTCGCGTTTTCAAAAGGCGACGTCGTGTTTCACCCACGTCTTGTTTGGCAATGTTAAAAGATAGGAAAGAAACGCGACGTCGCGTTTTAAAACGCGACGTCGTGTTTTTTAAAAGGCGACGTCGCGTTTTGAAAAGGCGACGGAAATTTTTCACAAATAGAACACCATACGTTATCTAGAGAATGCTGTATCTCAGTCACGCTTTGATTTTGTCTGTTCATGAGAACATCATGAGGATGTTGATTTACATGGGTTCATGATTTACATGGGTTCATGATTTACATGGGTTCATGCGGCGGAATAAGACACAAGTGGCGAAACGTAACGCCATAGATCTTGCACGCTACGCTCGTATTTTGCTATCAGCATGCGATATGCATCGCCAGATTTGAGGAACTTTGAGTGGAGGCGCTTGGTGCGATAGCCCTGTTTTATAAATTTCTGCAAAAAGTAAAATTAAATTCACCTATGGATCCAGTTCGTCGAAGCGAGTCTCAAACGGTGATGATGGTATTCTCTTTTCTGTTCTGAATAAATTATACCGTTGATTGGAATTCGAATTCGTCGATTCTTGTTAATTGTATAGCTTAATTGAAGGATTATGATGAGAGTCGAGATCTGTCTGTAACATGAAGTAAATTAAGGCGAACTCCAAGAACATAGAATATGATTAGATATCTGAAAAAAACTTATCTAGTCAAAGGTGAATATATAGGACAGAGTAAGGTAATGGTTTCCTGCAACCCAATCAAATGATTTACCTCGACCCAGTTGAAAAATCCATGTTTCTTCTTATCGAGTTCCTATTCATTCATGAATGTTTTATATTGTCATCTCCTTATTTAATCCTCGCATAAATTATTCATTCAGTAAAAAGTTCACGCCATTCAGTATCCTCATTCCAATAATTTCTGTGTCGAGACAAGATATAATTATTTTGACGCAGGTATAAATCTGCAATTACATGCGAAATAACCCCCATGTCCTACCTATACAGAGCTCATTTACCTGAATTCGAATTGGTTTCACGTCCGAGTCTTATGTAGTAATATATAGTCTAATACCGAATTAGATAATACATGTATTAATCTAGTGTCTCTGTGATTTCTCTCGGGGAAAAGGAGACATTCGGAATTTATTTTCCGTATTAACTCCAGCATTTAACTACAAAGGTAAGAGGTATCTCCCGAACCGATGGCTCAAACAGACTCGCTCGGCAATAATCCACCTATTACTCATGTGCAGGGATGCGCACACTGAGACATATTATCTCTAATCAAGGAAATCGCGTCGGAAGCCCTTCGAGAAATCTATCTGATCGACGAAATGGATGATAGAATATGAGTATTCATATTCACAAAGTCTTCTAGAACGTGGCAGATCAGGACCGTGTAACCTTGCATAGTTCAATTTTCGTTCTGCGGAGCGGATGTGACATCAAAACCCTTGCGCGTGCGCAATTAACCTTCTAACATCAAAGTTAAAATAAATTTTAAAAAACGAAAAACGGACAAGTCGATAATTTTCAATATTTGATTTTCATTTTTGTGCGAAAATTGACAGTCAAATTTCAATTTTTGATTTTGAGAAACCGAAAACGGGGAAAAAAATTGAAAATTGACGGTCAAATTTCAATTTTTGATTTTGAGGAACCGAAAACGAAAATTTATCTGTACAAGGTTACACGGAACAGATCACATCCCTTAATATCCCATTGTCTGTGTAACAAATATGCATCTGCAGGCGTCAGATCCGACATAATTTGTCATCAGCCGTCGTCTATAGAGAACTTTCGTGTCCATCATCGAAGGACCCCATTTACACAACACTTTCAGCACCGAAATACCTTTAGCCATAAACTTAAAATGGAAAAATAGAAAGAACAAGCGCTGGATGAGCGCAAAGACCTCCGTCGAGGCAACAGGGTCCGTGGGGGAATACATCACTGAATAACATAGGGCCGGATGCCAAGCTCAATTTTGCATTTGTTGGACGTTAACTTCACCAATGGTAATTAACCTGGGATTGAGGGTTCCCCACTAGCATGTCCAGCTAGGGATGTGGAAGTCACATTCCCCGCAAATATTTTTTGTCTGATTTCACGTGCTTGAAATATTGGGGTATGGGATAGAGTATGTTGATGGAAAACCTGGAATACTGCTTGAGACATTAGGCTCCTTCCCACCCCACCTCCCCCTGAGAGGACGCTCCCACCCAAATCAACACGTTAGCGGCAGAAATGAGACCCTGTGTGCCTAGTTTTACCAACTTGCTTGTGATTTTGTGCTATAGGCCATACACATCAACACTTCATATTTTGTATGTGTACAGTATAGCATCCTCATTGGCAGAATCCTCTACAAAACACACCTGATTTTACCGACACTCCGTTCTGATCTGTCTCAGCATCATGTGATGAGGATTCAATGCGCTCGGAATAATTTTGTATACTGGTGTTACAGGTCACCTTCACCATAATGTATCAATTACCATGAACTTGTACATGTATCACATTCATATTGAATGGTGATGACTGATGAGAATATTGCCCATATGGAACAAATGGCTGGATTCCAGCGAATAAAAAGTTAATGTTAATCATAAACAACATACAATTAATAATGCTATCAAATAATTATGTTTATTCCTTGTCGACATCAGTATAATACAGATAATATTATGACTGAATCATGGTAACAGATATTCAAGGGTATATATTGTCTACATTAAACTGAAGGAGACCCATGATGCGTATTATATTATGTTGTAAAACTCCACTTGCTAATCTCGATTATGTTGCTTATTGTGAAAATAAATGAAGTTATGAAAATAAATTTAGTATGATTGCCCATTGCCCTCAAATTAGAAATATCTTCAGCAGCTAAAGTAAAGCCAATCATAACAATATATAACACCATGGTATTGTTGTAATATCACCCCGGTATTGATCTTTGGTTAAGAATGTAATGAGATACATATATACCTGTTCTTTGTGTTATTCTGTATGCAGTTCATTCTGTATGTATTTTATACATGTACATATGCCAAAAGTGGAATTGAAATTTGAATAGAATAATCAAAATATGTTCGGTTTTTACCTCTACTCAGGAAATGAAGTCTTTGTTTGTAAATGCTAAATCATTTTAGACACTCAAGTCCTTACCTGGTCAAGGGAGATAATTTTGTAAAAAAAAACAAGTATAGATCCACACTGGTGCAGAGCAGAAAGTGTTATGACCTTTGATGATATTTGTGGAGCATGCTTCAGGACTTCAACTTCCATGAATCTGATATTATCCACACAATCCCATTCTACATGATAGTTTTGCCATAGCACCGATAAACTAGATCCCTTCATTTATGTGTTCTAGATCCAGGAGCTATTGGGAGTTGCATGTTTTGTAAAAGTTAGATCCAATTATTCTGAGAGAAGGAATGAAGTCCGGCATGGCTGGTTTAAATTAGAACTGGGCATCCTTGGAAATGTCTGACCGATTGACACATGTATCACTCTGCCGGTGGCCATTACATGTGTAACGTTTATTTCATGAGGAATCAGTGGTGGCCAATCATTTACTCTGATTTTCACCACCTCTGTCATTCAACACCTTTCTGACACAGCTGAACCAATCAATAGTCTGTTTTGGTTTTCCTATTTCATCCAGTACATCCATTGTGTAACAGTCCTGTTGCATCTGATATCAGAAGTGCTGAATCCATGACCTGCAGGTTGGAATCAATTGTAGACATATTTAATATCAAAACTCACTTCATTGAAAATGTTTATGGCCTTCATTGTATTTCATTCTTTTGTCATACACAACAAGATGAAATCCATTATACCAGTTTGCACCTTTCATATGTGTACTTAACAGAACTGGGACCTGACCATGTTACAAGATTTTGCAAAAGTATGAAATGAGAACTGATTACTATGAGAACTTAATCCAATCTATGAGTGATCAATAATGCGAATTCTGAAGAACGATGATGGATCTTGACCACTGGTTGGATTGTTGGAGTTCATGTTAGTGGCATGACAGTATATCATAATCTAGAACAGGATTGTTTATATCAGTAACTTCTCTATGGAGGCTAGCAATATTTTGACACACGAAAATTAGATCACAAAAGAGAATACGTATACTGTGTTTGAGGAATATTTCTGTCTCCCTAATGGAAGGCGAAATTTGAATGGATGCTCCTGTTGTCAGTGTGGCTGATGTCCCCCTTGCAAAGACAAGAAAATTTTCTATGTAATTTATTATTTATTGATATATTTATTGATTTTCTTTTTGTCTAATTGTCTTCTGTTCAAGTCATTTGGCATCGGTAAAACCTGAAATGTATATGATGATCTCCTTCTTCCATCTAGTGATAGTGTCTGTTTGGTTCCAGATCACGAGGGCTGAACAAAGCATGTGAAATGTGATCGTATGGCAAATAAATGCCCATCAGTGGTATGTCCAGGGCTTAAAACTAAAAAAAAAAAAAATATTAAGAAAGGTTCCATCCATGCTATCAGTCAAAAATCTCAATAATGTAGGCCTACATGTGGAATGTAGACATTCCTTTGTTTCATCAACAATTCAGAATAAGATTGTGCTGTTGTCTTCCAGTCAGTGCGTGAATGACATGATCTCCCATGCATTTGATATGCAACAACAATAACTTGGACTATTTGGTTGGCTTCGAAAACGTCATCAGCCGACAAATAATTTACGATATATAGAAATGGCGGATGGTGTACTAGGAATCATTGTGTTAATGACATGAAATGGCAGAAATAAACTTACCAGAAAAACGGAGAAAAATCGCATTGTCCATCTCTACAAGCTAGAGAGCCGCCATGTCTCCCGATGGAAGCGGCCAACATTACGTGTAACTCGTGAAGCATGATGGGAGTGGAACCCGACTACAGAAGCAAGGCCCATTGAAATGCATTGCAATGAGGGTTCCCCATTATTTCGTTTTTGTCCAAAAAGAATGCCTCAAGATTTCGTCGGGAACCAATGTAAACCCTATTGGAAATCACATGAATCGTGTGTTCCCCATATGACAATTATTTGGCGGGATATTTCATGTTGCATTCCTAGACCTCCGTCTGATCGACGGAGGTAAAACATCACAGGTTAATTTCTTACAAGATAGGAGTGGTCAACAGTTTTCAATGATGGCGACAGAACATGAAGGTGATGTTATAGTCAGATCAGTATTCATTTATCCACATGAATTTAAGTATCAAGCGTCAGATTCGACATTCTATATTCAGCCGTCGTCTATAAAGGATGTTTTGTGTCGGTATCGAAAGACCCATTTGGTATGACAGTTAGCATCAATTCCAAATGTGTATGAAATGAAAATAATGAAAAATCAAAGATGGTCTCTTACGTGTACAAGAGAGAAGCGGTCAACAGTTGTCAATGATATCAGCAAGACATGATTATGTTCTTCACATAAAATCCTAATCACTGACCATTATTCTTTATCCAAATAAATGTGCAGGAGGCCGACTATATAACTATTGGCATACCTTTACCTCATTCACTATTAATTTGAATATGACTATATGTTATATTTGGACCAGTTTCCCCTGCAAGAGCGAAGAAGACTTGCTCTTTGGTGGTCAACACCTACCTGGTTCACTATGCTATATTAACATAAAACTTCCCAACTGTATATACAGATCCGATATTCACAATTCAGCCACCATCCTTAAACAATCTTATAGTTGATGAGATGTGTAAGAGGTTGGAAAATATGACGACGTCAGGAGAATAAACACCACCGTATTACTCCACAGGAAAGGATCCAGTGCCCATCATCGAATAACCTTCATATACACAGAGATACACTGTCCGAAGTCAGATATTTTTATGGCACAGACGTCACCGACCATACTTTATATGGTCAAATCTCTCATTTGACCATAACGTATGTGATCGGAGCGGCGGTGAAAGGGAGTTGTACAATATAAAGTATGGTCACGTCTACATCTTAAATTGTGTGATCAGAGTGACTACATCCTTCTGGCAATGTACGCGAGAATCAGTCGTGGTGGGGGCATACCACTTCTTTTCAGATTACGCCGTTATATGTTGTCACCACCATTTCATACTATCATGCATATATATTATCTGTGTGCATGAGATTTTGTTATTGGACATCAGACGTTTCAAACAATCTAGGAACAGCCATTCAAGGTTTCCACATGAAATACTGCAATACAAGAGCGGCTGAGATACAAATCAACACACGAATCATTTTCGTTCTTGGGATGTATTATTCAGCTTCCTCTCTGTGTCAGTACGCCGGCATCTTTACCCAACACCATTGTCCCACCATCTTGTTCAATAGGCCCGAGGTTCATATCTTGCTCATTATGGTTGACCCTGTTTACGCCAACAAGAGATGCTCATACTGGTGGCGTGAGGACCACTGCGACAATGTAAATGGAAATGTCAATTTGAATGTCTAGACGAAGATATCATATTCCACGAAAAAAAAACAATATCAAATCGAGTCGATCATTGGGTACTTCAACTATCACACGAAAGCAATGCAATCATCAGATCCAACACTCAATGGCCAGCCGTTGTCCAAGAAGGAGCTCCGCGTCATTTTTTGAAAACTTACCTACCTAAGCACAATATATATATGCATATATGTTCTCCTTGCAAGAGAGAAGAGGTGAGCCGTTTCCAGCGGCGCTGACAAGACATCGTGATGTTCTTGTTGATAAATCCGCATTACTCTTTTTTTCCAAAAAAAGAGTCGTTTTGTTGAACATTGTTTCTAAGTCATGTTTTGAATTGATGTTCATTTGAAGACAGTGGAGATGTTAAACATTTGGGGTTCAAACGGCCCTTGGCCCTTGGACGCTGGACCCTCAACACAATATGTCAAAGTTTCTGCCAATGTGTGCACGCGTTTTGATCTCATTCATGTTCATGTACATTTACCACTTATTTGGAAATTTTGCTGATGTTCTCTGGTATTTATTTATCTACAGAAAATTAGTTTCTATGTATATATTAAGGCTGTTTAATGTAAAGTCTTTGAAACAGTATAACAGTATTCATCATTCTCTAAATTTTTCAATCTTGCACTCTTGCTGCTGAATTGTCAAGAATTTTACTGTACAAGATAGTACAACCCCTCCGGAGTTTATTCCCGCCACATCTGTGGCTATTTGCTTGTTGCTGTTAATATTCTCTGATTCCTTGCTGTATTTTGTTTGGTGAATAAAAAAAAACTCAAATTAAAATTCAATACTTATATGATCATTCCATATACATGTACATGAACAACTGTCCGAAAACATGTAGAACAAGAGGACGACATTCCCGTTCCCTAAAGCTGAAATCCTCCCGTACCTCCCACTATTCTTTAAACACGTGAAAAATAAGTAGTTCAATCAATTTGCGGACAATTCTTTAATAATCCAAAAAAACTAATGTTCCTCGACGATCTCCAGGTGAGTATGTTCTTCCCCAGCAATATTAGACACTTGTTTTATTACATGACACCAGTGTATAATTTGTACGTACACCACTGTTTCTCAATAAAACAAATATATGCCTATATGAATTCACGTTGACAAATACCTCCATGCAGTACCCCACACATTTCGCCATAATCGAGAGTAATTGGAAGTTTCCGCCGTTCTTACCCTGTGGCCCTATAACATCTAAGACTTTAATTTACATGTCTATATCTATTCCGGTCCAAAGTCTTCAAGTAGACTGAAGTCCAAAGTAGATTTAAGGCTTGAAAAAACACCGATTACGAGCCAAAAGTAATTATATAGGCAGTCAAAGAAAACGTTGTGTTTCCAGTTGTTATATCACTTTTACTAAGAAGTTATCTTATAGCAATTCATGTCAAGGGGTAATCTTGAGAAAGCTATTATCTCGGCATAAACTACTTTTGCAAAGAGCGCGTGAGGCTCCCGAAATCAGTCGCATTTTCATCCGCATGCAAGATTCAAATCTATCACGTATTTCGACTGTTTCAATAGTACTTTTGGACATTGTAAATGGAATGGCAACTTGAATGTCTAGACGAAGGTATTACCAAACCGGTGTTAGTTTTACATATATCACTGAAGAAGTCCTCCTGTCAAACACTAAGTACACATATTTTATTCCTCTATCAACCATTTATTTGTCGAAGCCAAATACTGAAAACCACACTAAAACAATCTCCAAATATCTCAGCAATAGCAATTCGAGTCAAACATTGGATACGTTGACAATGACACAAAATCAATACAAACGTTCTGTCCGACAATCACTGACCAGCCGTCGTCCATGAAGAGGTTCCTTGTCCATTATCGAAAGACTTAAAGAAAAAGGCTTGAAATAACTTACAAACAAGAGTATTGTCTTGCAAGCGAGAAGAAGTTAACAGTTTTCTACGATACTGACAAAATATCATTGTTTTTCGTTGAACCCGTATCACTGATCTGTACTCCATTTTTCTAATTAATTTCCAGGTCGTTTTCTTGAGTATTGTATCTCAGTCATGCTTTGTTGTGGATGTTCATTCAACCACTATGGAGATGTACAACATATGGCGTTCGAACGTCCCCTGACTCCATGACCCTCAAAACAATCCTGATGACATTATCATTGACAGCTTCCATAGAGATCGCTAAATATAGAAAAGGAGGTCGATTCTCACATTCCTGGTGCATAGATGTGTGACATTACCCCCCTTCCCCCCCCCCTCCAACCCCCTTTCCTAAACGTGAAATCCTCCAGTATCCCCCAGTATTCTTTGAACATGTGCCAAGTGCTTCGTCAAAATTTCCGATCAGAAATTCTGCAGTCGAGAAGTCGGGAACAAGTTCTCAAGAACAACTATTTCCCCAGCGATGTCTGAGCGAATATTTTTCATCAACAAAACATAAACCTTTTGTTTATAATATGAAATAAAAGTGCGCTGTTTGAAGCAGGAAATCGTTCTAGCGTATAGTTATACCTGCTTGGTATCGAGTTTACAGAAACAACAATGCATCACGGAATATCTTCCAATTCTAAAGTCCTTGATTGGTCCGTTCAAATTTTCAAACAGAAATAGCGGATTTTCATTGGCTTGTGAAGAAAACTGGAAGAAAATCAAGCCAATCGTATAGTTTCTGTAAAAAGTGGACGACGGTAGGCTACTGAATGTCAGATCTGACGCTAGTGTGTGGGTATACATTCCCGTTAACAAATTAAACTCTTCTTCAATTAAGACTCTATTTTCACCATTTTTATTCCTCAGCTCCAGATGAGTCAAACCGAACCCTGTAGATCAACCCCCAAACCTGCCGACCAACTGGCAGAAGGGGAGATAACCCTGTTTGGAGGTTTCCTGTAGATGTGTGAACTTGAGTATAGACGTCAGATCCATTCAGACATAACCAACGGTCGTCCACAACAGAATTTCCAAGTCAGTAATCGAAGTACATTTTACGGTAGTCAGCATCAATTCCGAAAAGGCATAAAAAAAAAAAAAATATGACTCATGTTTGTAACATTGGCGGACCATCTGGGTGAGTATGTCCCACTGATTCCTTTCCGACAATCATCTAAAGCCATCTTCATTTTATCAAGACTACGTTCCCACTTCGAACTTCCCTTGATATAAGAGGCCCATTGCTCAAAGAACTTTTAAAAAGACTCGAGACGTCACTGACCTCGAAACGATTTGAATTTCGAAATGTATCATAGAAGACCGTTATTGATTGGCTGATCTGTATATTAGGTCTGCACAACCACCACATTAGGAGAAATGACGCCCCTACTTCAGGATGATGTCACTCTATACACGATCGGCGGCAACCTCCCCACAGCGCATGCTCCACTTCGCAGGCTCCATTACCATCCCTGCCACCAATAGCGGAAGTTGACCTTTACTACGTTGCTATGACGTATGGGGGAAACCAACCAACGCACGGTTCAGTTTGAATCCGGCCGAACAACTCCTTTAGTGTTGCACATGAGCGAACTACTTTTCATATGCTCTGTCCAGACAAACAGGGAAAATTATCTCCAGATAATTCTTTTTAACGCTATGTCAACAGAGGTATTATGCAGACTTGAAAAGTAATCGAAATGTTCGGTAAACATCTATTTTACTATATATGATGTCACTTCCGGCGATGTGCGCGAAGGCCCCGAATCCGGTCCAAAAATCTGACTGGTGGCTGGGGTGTTATTAGACCCCCAGCGAGGTGGTTGGATCGGCGGGTAGGTTCTGATTGATTCGTCTCTCGCTCGTAGATGAAATTTACATCTCGGATTTTGAACACTGAAGGTGGTCAGATATACGTAGAAATTGGCTTGTTAAAATGAAGATGTATAAACCACAATCAGTGTCCTTTTAACACTTTCAAACTTTCTGATTCGCAAATAACAACTATAACAACACGGGGATGGACAACATTTAGCCAGGTCACTGATATACACGGATGTACGTACCCCGATATTTTTGCAATGTATTTGAGGCAGCTTGTGTGGGATCAGCAAGCGGGGTAGCAAGGTGAGAGTGTGGTTACGTCGGGGAATGAGAGGATGGGTGGTGTCGGAGGTAACGTTCAATGAGCATTGGACAGTCACACGCTGCCTCGGAAGAATTCGGCTGTCTTTGATATATTTAAAGGGTGATTATATTCTTAGACATATTTGTTTCACATGTGGGGCCTGTTTTATCCAATTAGGATTGGGATAATCTGCAACAACATCGACCACATTTTCTAACTGATCCAAATGCATTGACATATCGCTGTTTTCATCCTTCTTGAAACCCAGGTTCAGCTAAATTCGCGAGGCGTTTGACCCGTATTATACTAGAGAAAATAAATCAAACACGGTTTGCACTGACGTTGTCGGCTTGTGGTTGACGATGGTTTGTGGTGACATTCAGGCCTCGGCCCAGTTGATCGATGTTTTCCCTTGCCTGTCGGTCTTGATGAAAGATAATCAAACTTGATATCTGTTTGCTTTAAGCCCTTCCACTGTCATAGAGAGGTAGGACAGACGTGTCAGTTTGCTGCTGAACGTTGTGGTACAGTAAATCTTATGTTACCTGTTGATTAAACTTCCCGGACTTAATATCTGCAACACTGACTCCGAACTATATTATTTCACCTGCAAGATCAGGTATTGTATTACTACGCGTTTACGTTTCATTAACAATACGGGTCTGTCTGGCATAATTCCTGGACAATTGATGGATTGTTAGACGGGAGTCCATTCATCCTATGAATAATAATCTATGAGACAAGTAAAGTTAAAACTGTGTTTATATTACGTTCAACCGTATCATCGCCAGATTACATTACCACTGCTATATTATTCACTATGCTACTGTGTTGCTTTACAATACCTTGTTCGCCAACTCTTTTAGTCGCAACAACAGTTATCTCCCTTGCAAAATAACGAGAGTTATCATCCCTCATCTTTCATCCGTCTGGTGGAAAAAAACCACAATTGATTGTTTTGGGTCTAAGACTATTATAATCAAGACTTGACTTTTGGGTGGAATTTGATTGGTCATTATACCTGACTGGCCGAGAAATGGTTTGTGATATATTTTAAAACAAGCTGAGTAGCTAGCAGGTCCTCCGCCAAGTAGCCTGTTTGAGAGCATACAGCATATACGCTTCCAATATCTCCTTAAACATAACTTGGAAAGTTGATATGTGTATGTGGAAAGAGACGTTCATCTGGAATTGTTGAGACAATTTGAGGAGGTTTGGGAAGCAGTAATGGGTAGTGTACACTGGAATGTAAGTCTATATGGATTTGTGGATGGTGAGGTTTATAAATCGATGAGTGGAATAGATCAAGATATCGCGTTCACAACACAGATGGGTACAATATGGGTGAGTGAAATCCAAGATGGTCAATGGCAGCCATCTTGGATTACATACTACCTCAATGAAAATCAATATCAATCGCTGTCTAACTGATGTGAAGCACCAGCTCGAGTTTGAAGTTGATTGGTCAAATTGTTGTCGAGATATCACGTTCACAAGATCCGAGACGGATGGAATCCAATATCGTCAATGGCAGCCATCTTGGATTTGTACCTCAGTGAAAATCAATACCAATGGCCGTCTAATTGATGTGAAGCACATTCTCAAGTTTGAAGTCGATTGGTCGAACTGTTCCCGAGATATCGCATTCACAAGATGTGGGATGGACAGAATCCAATATGGTCAATGGCAGCCATCTTGGATTATGTACCTCAGTGAAAACCAATACCAATGGCCGTCTAACTGATGTGAAAAACCTTCCCTAGTTTGAAGTCGATTGGTTGATTTGTTTTTGAGATATCGTGTTAACAAGATGTGGGATGGACAGAATCCAATATGGTCAATGGCAGCCATCTTGGATTACGTACCTCAGTGAAAATAAATACCAATGGCCGTCTAACTGATGTGAAGAACCTTCCCAAGTTTGAAGTCGATTGGTTGAATTGTTCTCGAGATATCGTGTTCACAAGATCTGGGACGGATGGAATCCAATATGGTCAATGGCAGCCATCTTGGATTACGTACCTCAGTGAAAATCAATACCAATGGCCGTCTGACTGATGTGAAGAACATTATTCCCAAGCTTGAAGTTGATTGGTGGAAATGTTCTTGAGATATCGCGTTCACAAGATGTGGGACGAACAGAATCCAATATGGTCGATGGCGGCCATCTTGGATTACGTACTTCAGTGAAAATCAATACCAATGACCGTTTAACTGATGCGAAGCACATTCTCAAGTTTGAAGTGGATTGGTCAAACTGTTGTCGAGATATCGCGTTCACAAGATGTGGGATGGACAGAATCCAATATGGTCAATGGCAGCCATCTTGGATTACGTACCTCAGTGAAAATAAATACCAATGGCCGTCTAACTGATGCGAAGAACCTTCCCAAGTTTGAAGTCGATTAGTTGAATTGTTCTCGAGATATCGTGTTCACAAGATCTGGGACGGATGGAATCCAATATGGTCAGTGGCAGCCATCTTGGATTACGTACCTCAGTGAAAATCAATACCAATGGC